>CM076571.1:507556923-507827679 GCA_034641835.2 Pinus albicaulis
CCTGGGTATATGAGGCACTTGGGCAGAGTTTTTCCTTTCAGATTCCTGAAGGATGAGTTTGCACCACTGATGAAACTCATCATTCGGTATTTTAGTTGCGAGGGCAGATTCTCGCGTCTATTTGCGTACCATGTCCGTTTGTTGATGCACTTCACGAGGGTACGTATGATGAACATTCCGTACTTCATGTATCGCAACATAGAGAGGATGATGATTTTTGTACAGAAGAAGAGCCCAGCACAGCAGCATAGGAGTATATATCATTACGCTTTGATCAAGATCATAGTGTTGCATCAGTTGGCACAGCAGGGCATCACTTGGGAGGATTTCATCTCCCGTGACTTTTTCACAGCGCCACAACCGCCTCCCGAAGTAGTTCATGATGCGGGAGAGCCTTCACACCAGCCTGGCATTTCTGGGATTGAGCATATCAGCGCTCCATTGTTTATGACATATCAGCGAGGCCACAGGGCCTTATTTGCAGCTACACGGCGAGTATTATCTCCACCCAGGGTGGAAGGGGTCTTGCCGACTTCATCAGCAGAGCGAGTATTATCTCCACATGATGTGGAAGGGGTCTCGCCTTCTTCTTCGGCACAGGTACAGATCCAGGACAGGGGCAAGAAGCCCATGCATGATGAGGGCCCATCAGGAGGCCGGGACACGGATTTCACGATCATTGATGTTGATGCGAGCTCTCCTAGCTCGAAACTGAAAGAGATCATCTAGGAGCAAAGGGCCGAGAATGACACACTGAAAGATAAATTGCAGAAGGCTCAGTGGGTGATAAAATACCTGGAGCAGCGCAACAAACAGCTAGAGGATGAGCACACACTTTATGAGCTGCGGCGTATCCGTGAGGATCGACAATTGGCCCGGAAGAGACCCGGTGACATGACACCAATCGATCGAGATTCTGTACTCACGCATGTTAAAATTCATCTGGAGAAGTTGTTGGAGAAGGCCAACAGAGACAAAGACATGCTTCGTCACATGAAAGGTCATTATTGGGCTCGCATGCATGTCTGCAAAGCGAGAATGAAGATTCTGAAGAGGAGGTTGAGCGAAGCACTAAAACGGCGGAAAAGGCCTAATCCACTCCGGATTTTGGCCGAGGCTTCGTTGGATGGGCATGATACATGATGGAAGGTCTTCGCTCCGATTTTGGGCAAATTCGGAGAAACTTTTGTCATTTTGAAATATTTTGGTCCAAAAACAGATTTTTCCGCTATACGGGTAGCGCGTCGATGTGCTCACTTTTGTTCGGGACACTTGCTGAAGGAAATATTTGCATTTTTGGGTTTTTCATGGTAATTTATGCATGCTTAGGCATTTCCGAAGCATTTCATCATATTTTGGATGGTCAAAAGGCCCAAAAACACCATGAAAACCACCTTGCTGCCACCTTTTGCACCAGCAGGAAGTACTTCTGGGAAAATGAAGTTTTTGAGGGTCAAATGAGCTCCAAATTGGTAAATTCCACTTGGGTTGGATAGCCAACATCCAGAGCTTTCCAACGAGCTATCATGAGCTCAATTTGGATGCCGGGAAGTGCCTCAAGATCAGGCTGAATGGCGCGCTACCCATTCAGCTCAGGCGCGCTACCCACATAGATTTTTGGCTGAATTTTCAACTTCCAGCTTAGAATTTCGGCCAGTTGGGACCAGTTTTGCTTGTGGATGAAATTTTTGGGTTTTCATGATGTAAATTGATGGTTGGCATGTAAATTTGGCTTACTTTTACCTATTCTAGAAGATTCACTCTCAAAAAAGTGAAAATCATGTAAATGAATCAGTTTCCACTCTTTTAGAGGCAAGTTGTTAGCTGCCTAGATTTTAGCTCCTTGATTAGAATTTGGTTGAAACTGATCCCTGAAGAAGGAATTCGACCCCTAGAGTCATGGGAAGGGGTTATAGTGATCTATATATTGTAATTTTTGAGACATTCTACAGGTTGGACTCTTGGGAAACTTTTGGCACACTATTGTACATATTTTTCATATTTTGGCTAAGGAAAGATCAGAGGTTTTGCGGCACCTGTTGGGATTCTTGTGGCTTTCTGTTCTTGATGGTGTTTTCTCTCAGTTTATTGTAAGTTCCTTCATGTTTGATGTATGCCATTATCTTCTTATGCTTCTTAAACTAAATGAATGAGTAGATGAGGTTGAATCCATTGTTTACAGTGCTTTGCCTTTGAATTCGTTTAGTTTTACATGTTTTCGCATGTTTGGAGAGGATCCAAGTTCTTCTTTGCCCTCTTCAAATCCTTGTCGTTCTGATCTATACATATATCCAATCAAAAGCATCAAGACTATCGCCTACCTCGCCCCAACTCGAATTCTGCAAAGATCTGACCTTATCCCCGGACCCAAAAATTGTTTTTTCCCATTTCTCCAGCAAAAACCCAAAAAATCAAAATTAAACATTCCTATCTCTTTACTAGCCTAAAATCAGTATTCCTTGTTCATTATAAGTCATCTCAGCCCCTTTGAAGACCTTTTGCCGAGATAGACCCGGAGAGAGCCCTCTCCTGTCCTCGTAGGGCTAGCTACGAGGCTGAGCGTGGTTTGATGTAGCCTTGAGTTTTAGCTTATTTCAGCCTAAGGTAGATTTGAGCGCTAACATAGTGGCGACCATACTGGGGAATCTCTCAATGGTTTTCTTGTTGATGTGTTGGTTTCATGAGTCTTAGACGGAGTCTGAAGTCACGCCAGGTAGCTTTCGAAACGCTTTTGCCATGCAGAAGCGGAAGTAGATAAACGCTGCTTCAGTCGATCTCCGGTAAGCTTGTGAATGCAGCACTTGATTTGAAAATCACCCCAGTATACTTGTTCGTTCTAGACCTTTGGTTGATTGAGTCTAGAAGTCGAAAGGCTGAAAATAATTGATTGTGTTCCTTGAAATTTTTCCCGAATAGATCAATACAATGGCTTCAAGAAGGCATACCAGATCAAATCCTGATCCAAATCCGCCTCCAGTATATGAAAACCCCAACCTAATCCCAAGAATTTTCCGTCGAGAAGCTCCTATTTTTCCTTTGGTCAAATCTCACTCAGATCCCACTGTTTTTGAGTACATTGATGATATTGATTTTGACGATCAGTTTGAGTTATCATTGTTTGAAACCAAATCCGAAAGTGCCACTGGTTATACCTTTATTAATCCTGAGTTCATCAAGTATTTAGAAGTTGAGCAAGCAAATAGATCTATCGACAATTATATTCTGAATCTACAAAATTCCATCGTGGCTACCAACATTCCCGAATTCATTGAATCTGCTTCACAAACTCTTGGACCATCTGAAGTTGCATCTAGTTCACGGATTCCCACTGAACCTTCCTTTATCCCTACCATTCCTGTTCAGCCTGAGATTTCTGATCAGCAATCAGCAGTAGTTTCTCCTCCGTCTCCACCGCATACACCTCGTTCACCTACTGCTCCTAGTCCTCCTGTTTCTCCGAGACAGCAGATTATTAATCCGCCGAGAGTCATGGCAGCCAGATTTGCACCTCTTGTTTTGCCAGCCAATTTAGATCCTATGCCTGCTGATTATCAGAGCAAAATTCCTATATTCGATGGCACACCACAGAGTATATCAGCTCAGCAGCATATTGTCCGAATGACATATTTCTTGGACCTGCATGAAATTGATGCAGAAAATGTTTCAATGAGATTGTTTGCCCAGAATTTTGAAGGTGAGGTTCGTAAATGGTTCAGAGCTCTACAGACCAGAAGTATCAATACATTGCAAGACCTTCGGACACAATTCTTAGATCGATGGGAGATGAAAAAAGATCCGCTGCAGATCACTTCAGAGTATACAAACATCAAGCGTAATCCTGGTGAGTCCGTTCAGGATTATATTATCAGATTCAATACAGTGTATAATGCAATTCCAGATGACTTAAGACCGTCTAAAAATTCAGCTCTTCTTAAATTCCCGGATGGTTTTGATCCGGAGATGGCTTATTCGCTACGTGACAGAGATCCGCCTACCTTAGAAGATATGCAGAAGATTGCCGTTAGTGTTGAGGCGAATCTGAATGATAAGAGAGCACGGTTGAAAGCAGAGAAAAGAGTGACTATAAAGGAAGAGCCTTCCACATCTACATCCGAACAGCACTTGCTTCGTGAGATGGAAAAAATGTTCAAAAGGATGACACTTGAAAAACCAGAAACGCAGATTCGGAATCCAAACTATCGTGGCCAGTAGCAGCCACAGTTCAGAATAAAGCAGCGTGAACAAAGACCACAAGAGCCGGCACCCCAGCAGCAGATTAAGACACCTCTTTTGCAGAATTTTGTGAGTCAAGATTCAGACGATGATGATGATGTAGCAGGTGAGCAAAATCATTTCTTCACTCCCGACAATCTGCCTATTTATATTACTGAGGATGAAGAATATGGAGAAAGTTCAGCTGCTCAGAAAGATGAAGATTTCATTTTAGCAAATGATGCAGATTTAGAGGAAGAGTCAGATGATTACCAAAGAGGATATTTGAATGCCTTGTCCGCTCAACAGAAGCAATACTCATTGAGAGACCGAGATGTGCCCATAAATCCAATTCAGAAACGAAAAGAAGCTTCAACACCAAAGGCAGATTCACCGATACCACAGAAGAAAGGAAAAGAGACAATTGATCCCGCAGCTAGTAAAGTATCATCAGCAGAAAAGGTAAATCAGCCAAACATAGTGAAAGATAAGGCTGAAAAGAAGGAAGTTCCGGTCAAATAGGTTGAAAGAGTTTCAGCATTTAGTTTGGAAAATGAAATTTCCAAATTAAAAATATCTATTCCTTTGACAGAAATCATGAAGAACAGCAGCTACCGCGGTCAAGTCTCCAAAATTCTGAACTTTGATCCAATGTTCGATACGGTAAATGTTGAGGATGATCGGCCAGAATTGATTTTCGGGCCTGCATTAGATGGTGAGTCCCCTGACAGTGATGTTCCTCCCTTTTATATCAGTTTGAGGTTGCATGAATATGTATTTCACAATGCCATGTTCGATTCGGGTGCTTCGCACAATTTGATGCCAAAGGCGATCATGGAAAAGTTGGGACTAGACATTACAAGAAAATATCATGATTTGTATTCATTTGATTCCAGCCGTGTGAGGTGTATCAGACTCATCAAAGATTTGGTTGTAAGCTTAGATCAAATTCCGGCGAAGAATGTCTTAATGGATGTGGTTGTGGCGGACATTCCTCCGCGATTTGGGATGCTCCTTTCAAGATCTTGGGGAGCAAAGTTGAAAGGTACACTTCAGTTAGATTTCTCTTATGCGACAATTCCAGTCTTCGGTCAAATGAGAAAGTTATATCGAGAGCAGAAGATGAAATACATGATAACCAGCAAAGAGAAGCCAATCAATCATCCTGTAAATTATGTACATACCGACTTAGAGTCGTTTGTGTTGCTTTCTGATAGTTTTAACGATATAGATAGTCAATTAGTTCAGGCGGAAGATATACCAGAAATCACTGAGAATTTTAGAGAAGTTCTGCAAAAAGAAAGAAGAGAAAAGAAAGCTATTGTGGAGCAATCGGCTAAAGACAATGGGCAGCAAACATGAAAAACAGAGCTGGCGCAATTTCAACATTTAGAGGACGATGAAGATGGTCTTTGGACCATGGATTTTGATGGCGCAGTGGGTAGTGACGGTGCTGGAATTGGTGTTTGGATTCGTAGTCCATTTTCCGCTCCGGATAAGGTTCCAAGCAATGTGAGAGTGTGTTCCTACAAGCTAGCATTTGACTGTTCTAATAATGAAGCGAAATATGAGGCTCTAATTGCTGGCCTTAAGATTCTTAGAAAGCTGAAAGCGAAAAGGATTGCAGTCTATGGTGATTCAGAGTTGGTGATAAAGCAGGTTAAGGGTGAGTTTCAAGCCAAGAATCCTCGCATGAGGGCTTACCGTAATGCAGTTTTAGACATTCTGAAATTATTTTCTGATCATACCTTGACATGTGTGCCTCGCATACAAAATGGTGTTGCTAATGGACTTGCTAAGGCAGCAAGCAATTTAAAAATTCCAATGAATTCCAGCAACAAGTTCGAGATTCATGTGAAACACCGCCCCACCGTTCCAGACAATCAGCGATGTTGGCAAGTTTTTCAGGATGACGAGGAGATTAGTGATTTTCTGCAAAATAAGGGTAAGTTTAAAGACACCTCCATAGATACAGAACATGATGATGGTAATGATGATATACAAATAAATCAAATGGAAGTGCTGCAACTTAAAGATAACATCATTCCTAAAGGATTGATTCCTTTGGAAGAACTGTTTGATCAAGACGATGTAGCCCGCAAACCGACATTGAGGCCGACGGAGAAAGGGGTTGAAGAGGTAAATATTGGGACAGCTGAGAATCCCAAGATGGTTAAGTTATCAAAGTCATTGTCACCAAAGGTAAAGGCAGAGTATGTGAAATTGTTGTCTTCATTTTCTGATGCTTTTGCGTGGGATTACTCAGATCTAAACACATATTACACTAATATCATTCAGCATACCATCCCCATTAAACCGAATCAGAAGCCTTTCCATCAAAAGTTGAGGAGAATCAATCCAAAGATGCTACCATCGATTGAAAAAGAGGTAAACAGGTTGTATAAGTCAGGAATCATTGTGCCTATCCGATTTTCATATTGGATATCAAATTTGGTGCCCGTGAGAAAGAAAACAGGTGAGATCCGTTTATGTATCGATTTCAGAAATTTGAATAAGGTATCATTAAAAGACAATTATCTGCTGCCAAAAATGGACCATATATTGCAGCGAGTAGTTGGAGCATCAAGGATGTCACTACTCGACGGCTATTCAGGTTATAATCAAATTTTAGTGCATGAAGATGATCGTGACAAGACTGCGTTCACCACTCCATGGGGAACGTTTCATTATGCAAAAATGCCGTTTGGTTTGAAGAATGCAGGTGCCACCTTTCAGCGTGCCATGGACATGGCTTTTGCCAACGAGAAAGATGTATTTTTGGTTGTTTACCTTGATGATTTAACTCTGTTTTCAAATTCTGATGAGGAAAATTTATATCATTTGAAAATTGTTTTCCAGAAGTGCAGAAAATATGGCATTTCGCTGAATCCGAAAAAGAGCCTTTTTGCCATGGATGAAGGCAAGCTCCTTGGCCACATCATATCGAAAGATGGCATCCGTGTTGACCCTGCACGTGTTGAAGCCATACAGCAGATTGAACAGCCCCGAAACAAGAAAGAAATACAGTCATTTAATGGCAAAATGAATTTTCTGCGTCGTTTCATTCCAAATCTTGCAGAGCATCTTAGAGAAATCACGAACATGCTGAAAAAGGACAGTCAGGTAAAGTGGACAGAAGAGGCGGTGAAATCATTCAATTTGGTAAAGTTAGCTCTTTCTTCAGCCCCTATCTTAATCAGCCCGGACTACACACAGGACTTCATTTTGTTTTCTTTTGCTTCTGAGCACACATTGGCAGCTGTTTTAATGCAAAAAAGGGATGGAGTTGAGAAGCCCATTGCTTTTTTCAGTCGGATTATAAGGGATGGAGCATTGAAATACAAAATTATTGAGAAACAAGCACTTGCGCTTGTAAAGGCCTTGAAAGATTTCCGTGTGTATATACTGCATTCCCACATTATAGCATACGTTCCTAACGCAGCAGTTAAAGATGTTTTGGTACAGGCAGATCCAGAGGGAAGATGGGGTAAGTGGATCGCTGCGTTGTTAGAATATGATGTGGAGATTAAACCAACCAAGCTGATCAAAGGACAAGGACTCGCCAAGCTCATGGCTGAAACAAATCTGCATGCTCTAGATATAAATTTGATCGCTGCCATGTCCGATGAAGATGAGGAAAGTACGTCAATTCAGGTATCTGATATTTTTGTTTCTTCCCCTTGGTATGCTGACATTTTATACGTGCTTCAGAATTTGTCTCCACCTCCCGGGATGCCTAGAAATAAGAGTAGAACATTGAAGTTGAGAGCTGCAAAATTTTGTATATTGAATTCTGCATTGTATTGGAAAGAACCTGGGGGAGTGTTGTTGAATTGTTTGGTAGAGGAGGAAGCCAAAAGAGTTTTGGAGGAATTTCACAGAGGTGATTGTGGAGGCCATTTGTTTTGGAAGAAAACAGCGAATAAGATTCTAAGGGCAGGGTATTATTGGCCTTCTTTGTTTTCTGATGTATACAAGGCTGTTAAGAATTGTCATGAATGCCAAATTTTCGAAGGGAAGCAGAAACTACAGCCTTTTCCTCTCAAACCAATTGAAGTTAGTGCACCATTCCAGCAGTGGGGATTGGATTTCATCGGAGAAATCCACCCAGCATCTTCCGGACAGCATAGATGGATATTGACAGCTATGGACTACTTCACAAAGTGGATCGAGGCGATTCCCACTCGACAGGCCACGGATGCGGTAATTATCTCTTTTCTTGAAAACAATATTCTGTCACGTTTTGGGTGTCCTAGTAAAATAATCACAGATAATGCAGTGGCCTTCAAGTCTAAGAGGATGGTTGAATTTTGCTATAAGTACAATATCAGCTTGGGACATTCGACCGCCTACCATCCGCAAGGAAATGGCTTGGCGGAATCTTCAAATAAGTCCTTGGTGAATATCATTAAGAAATTGCTGGAAATCAACAAAAAGAGCTGGCACAAGAAATTAGTGAATGCACTGTGGGCTGATAGAGTAAGTCAGAAAAAGTCTATTGGCATGTCTCCTTTCGAGTTGGTGTACGGGATAGACACGGTTTTTCCTACTTCGCTTGCTGTCCCGGTGGTCAAGTTGCTTCAGGAAGCTGGTAGTGAGGAAGACCCCATGCAGTGGAGGATTAATCAGATGATTCATTTACAGCAGACACGGAAAGAGGTATTTCAAAATACTTTCAAGTTGCAGGAGCGCATAAAGAAGATTTATGACAGAAAGGCAAAAGCAGATAAATTTCAGCTGGATGAGGTAGTTTTGAAGTGGGATGCTCAGAATGAAGATAAGGGAAAGCACGGTAAATTTGAAAACTTATGGAAGGGTCCTTTCAAGATAGCAGCGTATCGTGGTCAAAAAGCCTTTCTTCTCAAGGAAATGAATGGAGATGATTGTCCTGGAGGGCCGATCAATGGTCGGCTGCTAAAGTGATACCACTTCTGAGTATTTTCTGCTGATTTCATCATCATTGTATATATCATTTTATTTCTGTTTTATTGCAAGTGTGTACTGATCTCGCATCTTCAGTCTGGGGCCCGGAGCGAAGGCTATAATTCTAGAGATGGAGGTTCGTTGGTTTGAATTTTGTCAAGTCAGTTTTATCAGTCTTTTCAGTTTGCATCGAGTCAGTTTTGGTCAAGTTTCAGTCAGTTTTTAGTCAAATCTGCGGTCAATAAAAATGTCAAAAGTTTTTGTTTTATCTGTTGAAATAATGACTCCATCGCCCAATGGATGAAGGCACTGTCTGACTCCCCCAGAGATCTGCCGTTCTTGGCATCTCCTCGAAGCCACCATCCCCCATTGGAGCCAATGTTAGAGTCGGTCCTTACAGCCCTCCGTCAGAGATCAGTTCGCTTTTTGCATATTCATTCTTAGGTGTCTCGCTCGTTCCACTTCGTTGCATTTCGCTAGGAGCATGCCATTGACTGACGAGGGGGTCTGGTTGTCTTGTGTTTCCTCATGCTTGTACCTGCAGGGCTATTTAGAAATTCCTCAAAAATCACTGAAGTTCATAGTCATTTCAT
Source organism: Pinus albicaulis (assembly GCA_034641835.2). Classification (NCBI taxonomy): domain Eukaryota; kingdom Viridiplantae; phylum Streptophyta; class Pinopsida; order Pinales; family Pinaceae; genus Pinus; species Pinus albicaulis. The sequence continues at coordinate 507,566,652 of CM076571.1, forward strand.
TCATGGTCATTAATGATTGTTTTTGTTAAAAAGAGTCTTTAGTCCTAGAGTCTAGGGTTTTCAAGTCCTTTGCATACATGTCATAAAAGCCCGCAGGCCATGAGGTTGGTTCCAAAAAGTTCTCGTTTCATATTTTTATTATCAAAAGCATTTGAAGACATTTCTAGTCCAAAACTCTATTTTGGAACTAGAAATTGTCTAATTTCATTTTTGTAATAATTGTATCTATTTCACCATAAGAAACTTCAGAGCAAGCCTCTGATCTTTTCCTAAGCCAAGTGCCGGATCCCTGCAAAAGACAACAAAATATTATCAGTCCAAAACTCAGAAAAGCCAAAAGAGAAGCATTGTATTAAAAGATCAAATGTCAAAGTGCTGAAACATTATAAAGTGGGTTAGCAAACAAATTTAAATCAAATCTGATTTGATGAGATATTTTCTTCACATATAAATCATGGCAAACAATTTCATTTGCTCGAAAAATTCAAGGCAGAAATCGTGTTTGTGTTCTTGAAGGCCGAAGCCGTGTTTTCATAGCCGTGGACAGTGATTGGAGGTGCGCGCTACCCATACAGGAGGCGCGCTACCCATATAAGGTGCGCTACCCACTTAAACTTCCCAGCCCTTTGCAGAGAACACGAGCGCTACCCATATAGGGTGCGCTACCCGTTGGGTAGGCGCGCTACCCATATAGCGACAGAGCCAAACAATTTTGTCTTTGCGTCCGTTTTCGAGCTCAAACGCCTCCATCCACTTGCAAACAGGTTTTTAATCATTGCTCAGTGATTTTTGAAAGAGGTTTTGGTGTTTTTTTTGAAGTTGGGAAACGAGCATTGCTTGAAGAGAAACTATAAACCTATGGTCATAGCAAATTCAATTCTCAGGGTTTTAAAGAATATATGACAGTCTTATGAAGGGTTTGTAAACTTTTGTGATTGGTATATATGCTCATACCCATATTGCTTGTGGCGCCCTGGCACATTATGTACATCATCCTCATGCCTTTTTTCCATTTTACCACTGCTGTTACATCCTTTCATGTTGACTTGTCCATATAGTCTCATGTTTTCACATAGTTTATTGCCATAATATTACCACTGTTGTCCTTGCTATTGTTTCATTGCCAAACACAAACATAGTCCATTGACAAATCCTTGGCCAGCATTACAAAGGGCTGTACACTACATTTGCACTGTCTACTCATTTGTCAAATTCACTTGTGATCCAAAAACAGAGACTGTTTCTATGCCACTAAAACAGAGCTATTACCACTGTCACTTGTTTGCTTATGATGTTTTGGTACATATGCAATATATTTGGGTTTTGAGAATGCATTGAAGCCTTTGACTTCACTACACCTATATCAACACACATATTGCAGACAACTTGTTTTCAAAGCCATGTCAGAGACAGATTCAGTTTATGAGCAGGAGTCTGACAGTGATTCCACAGCAGAGGGTAATGTGCCACGGAGGCCTCACAAAGGTGGCAAAGGTGGTAAACATCTCAGGGAGGAGCCTAATTCTTTGGCTCAATTGCAGGCATGTCCGCTTGCAATGGATTGTTTTCGGTATCAGTCATGTTTTCGATTCTGTGAGATGATTTCACAAACCCAGCTTCATCGTGAACTAGCTCGTCTATTTGTTCTACATTTACATGATGGCCGTGTAAATCTCGCTGGAGTAGATTTCATTCTATCACCAATGACTATTGCTCAGGCCACTGGCATACCAAATTTAGGAGAGGAATGGAACAAACGTCAGCAGTTAGAGAAATTCCACTATGAGCCATACATCAAACCTAGGTATATGAGGCACTTGGGCAGAGTTTTTCCTTTCAGATTCCTGAAGGATGAGTTTGCACCACTGATGAAACTCATCATTCGGTATTTCAGTTGCGAGGGCAGATTCTCGCGTCTCTTTGCGTACCATGTCCGTTTGTTGATGCACTTCACGAGGGTGCGTATGATGAACATTCCATACTTCATGTATTGCAATATAGAGAGGATGATGATTTTTGTACAGAAGAAGACCCCAGCACAACAACATAGAAGTATATATCATTACGCTCTGATCAAGATCATAGTGGTACATCAGTTGACACAGCAGGGCATCACTTGGGAGGATTTCATCTCCCGTGACTTTTTCACAGCGCCACAGCCACCTCCCGAGGTAGTTCATGATGCGGGAGAGCCTTCACACCAGCCTGACATTCCTGAGATTGAGAATATCAGTGTTCCATTGTACGTGACATACCAACGAGGCCACAGGGCCTTATTTGCAGCTACACGACGAGTATTATCTCCACCCGGGGTGGAAGGGGTCTCGCCGACTCCATCAGCAGAGCGAGTATTATCTCCACATGATGTGGAAGGGGTCTCGCCTTCTTCTTCAGCACAGGTACAGATCCAGGACAGGGGCAAGAAGCCCATGCATGATGAGGGTCCATCAGGAGGCTGGGACACGGATTTCACGATCATTTATGTTGATGCGAGCTCTCCTAGCTTGAAACTGAAGGAGATCATCCAGGAGCAAAGGGCCGAGAATGACACGCTGAAAGATAAATTGCAGAATGCTCAATGGGTGATTAATTACCTGGAGCAGCGTAACAAACATCTAGAGGATGAGCACACACTTTATGAGCTCTGGCGAATCCGTGAGGATCGACAATTGGCCCGGAAGAGACCCGGCGACATGACACCAATCGATCGAGATTCTGTATTCACGCATGTTAACATTCATCTGGAGAAGTTGTTGGCAAAGGCCAATAGAGAGAAAGACATGCTTCATCACATGAAAGGTCATTATTGGGCTCGCATGCATGTCTGCAAAGCGAGAATGAAGATTCTGAAGAGGAGGTTGAGCGAAGCACTAAAACGGCGGAAAAGGCCTGATCCACTCCGGATTTTGGCCGAGGCTTCATTGGCTGGGCATGATACATGATGGAGGGTCTTCGCTCCAAATTTGAGCAAATTCGGAGAAATTTTTGTCATTTTGAAATATTTTGGTCCAAAAACAGATTTTTCCGCTATACGAGTAGCGCGTCGACATGCTCACTTTTTTTTGGGACACTTGCTGAAGGAAAAATTCATATTTTTGAGTTTTTCATGGTAATTTATGCATGCTCAGTTATTTCCGAAGCGTTTCATCAGGTTCTGGATGATCAAAAGGCCCAAAAACACCATGAAAACCACCTTGCTGCCACCTTTTGCACCAGCAGGAAGTACTTCTGGGAGAATGAATTTTTGGAGGGGAAAATTAGCTCCAAATTGGGAAATTCCACTTGGATTGGATAGCCAACATCCAGGGCTTTCCAACGAGCTATCATGAGCTCAATTTGGATGCCAGGAAGTGCCTCAAAATCAGGCTGAAGGGCGCGCTACTCATATAGCTCAGGCGCGCTACTCATATAGATTTTTGGCTGATTTTTCATTTTCCAGCTCAAGATTTCGGCCAGTTGGACCAGTCTTGCTTGTGAATGTAATTTTTGAGTTTTCATGATGTAAATTGAGGGTTGGCATGTAAATTTAGCTCATTTTTACCTATTCTAGAATATTCACTCTCAAAAAAGTGAAAATCATGTAAATGAATCAGTTTCCACTCTTTTAGAGGCAAGTTGTTAGCTGCCTAGATTTTAGCTCCTTGATTAGAATTTGGTTGAAACTAATCTCTGAAGAAGGAATTAGACCCCTAGAGGCATGGGAAGGGGTTAGAGTGATCTATATATTTTAATTTCTGAGACTCTTTCATGGTTGGACTCTTGGGAAACTTTTGGCACACTATTGTACATATTTTTCATATTTTGGCTAAGGAAAGATCAGAGGTTTTGTAGCACCTGTTGGGATTCTTGTGGCTTTTAGTTCTTGATGGTGTTTTCTCTCATTTTATTGTAAGTTATTTCATGTTTAATGTATGCCATCCCTTCTTATGCTTCTGAAACTAGATGAATGAGTAGATGAGGTTGAATCCATTGTTTACAGTGCTCTGCCTTTGAATTCGTTTAGTTTTACATGTTTTCGCCTGTTTGGAGAGGATCCAAGTTCTTCTTTTCCCTCTTCAGCTCCTTGTCATTCTGATCTATCCATATATCCAATCAAAAGCATCAAGACTATCGCCTACCTCGCCCCAACTCGAATTCTGCAAAGATCTGACCTTATCCCCGGACCCAAAAATTGTTTTTTCCCATTTCTCCAGCAAAAACCCAAAAAATCAAAATTAAACATTCCTATCTCTTTACTAGCCTAAAATCAGTATTCCTTGTTCATTATAAGTCATCTCAGCCCCTTTGAAGACCTTTTGCCAAGATAGACCCGGAGAGAGCCCTCTCCTGTCCTCGTAGGGCTAGCTACGAGGCTGAGTGTGGTTTGATGTAGCCTTGAGTTTTACCTTATTTCAGCCTAAGGTAGATTTGAGCGCTAACAAATTCTACCAAGCATGAAAACCAAAAGGCAACTTCAATTAATTCTTCTATTAGAGAGCCTTCTATAAAACAAAAGAGATATATCCTATGATATATTCCAATGATGATCAAACCATAATTCAAATAAATCTCATGCAAGGAATTGAAATGACTATGCTATGAATAGTTATTAAATTATCAATTAACTGATCTTTAAATCTACGATATATAATTCAACCTAAAGACATCACTTACAAAACAGAGCTGGAAACGCTACTTTCAAATTTGTAAATGAAATGCATAATCTCACACCAACTATACTCAATGAAAGAACCTTCAATTTGAATTTATACTTAACAAAGAAAATTCATAGTAATGCGCGCGATGTTGTAATTATAATTTCATCCTTTTCTCATTGTATTGGATCTGCAATCAATGGAATGTGAAGCTAAATGTATCTGAGCATGTTTATACAAATATGACACTATCAAATTCTGAAATAACCAAAGTATAAACTCAATTCATTTTTAAGATTTAAAATATCATAATCAATCCTTACATGTCTTTGAATTAAAAGTGCCTTTCATAAGCTTCTGCGCGATGTAATTGTATGAGGGAAACAGTGACATGCCAAAGTTCATTCCTTAAAGAAATACTTGTTGATCTATACCGATCAAGAAATGAAATCTATATTGAAATTCATATTTATAAAACAGAGCACAAGTTTAAGTACATAACAAAAATAATAATTCAGAATTATAAGTAATTACACTGCTAAATAATTAATTAAAAACAATCCTAAGATCTACACTAGTTTGCAAGACTTGTTTCCAGGTGTGGTGGGCCCTTTCCACTTCCAGAGCAAGTTATATTAAGTCAATTCTATTCAGAAATAAAACACCATAATATTTACAGAGATTCATGCCAAATCAAAATGTTGTATTAACCATTCAGAATATAAATGGCGTATACATCATCACCGATTCTTTTATTACTATAGCTACCTATTACATAAAATTTCTACCCTCTGCTCCTTTTCTCTCCTCTCTCCAAGAAATGAAAATATAGGCCATGGCTAAGCCATTTATATGATTTACAAAGCGAATGAGTCATTTTCCTTAATTCTGGAAAATTGCATATTTTTAACAAATTGGCCTCAAAGATATTGGCATATCTCCCTAACCACAATGAATTTTGGAAAATGGTTTGGAGGGAACCTAATTTGTTATATTTTAAACAAAAAATCTCTTGTATTTGTCTCATTAAATTCCATATCCTCAGAAAGCGTGCCTGAAGTTGGCCGTTTGACTCTTTTTGCAAGATTGTAGAATTATGGAAAAAAAGTGTTTTTTATGAAACTTCCTTAAAGACCCGCATTTAACTTTTGAACCAAAGTGAATATGGAGAAATGGTTTAGATAATGTGTTATATTAGTAAAAAACTCATTTTCTCATATTTTCCATATTCACCTCCAGTTGCAGCAAATTGAGGTCAAACATGGCAGTTTGAAAACTGTGCGGATTTTGAGCATAGTTGTTGGATTTCTTCTAGAGACCAACATGTGCGACCTGGGTGAAATCCAACTCATGGGAAGTAGTTAGAACACAATTTTTTACAATAACCTTCCTCAGTTTCCCCCTGAAGCATGCCGATATGTCGAAACTCCAAATTGGATATTTCTGTTCTCTACTTGCAACAACTAGTTTAATTGACTTGTGGAGAATTTCAGCACTAGAACCCTGCGAAAAATGAACTTAGAAAAACCGTCATTAGTAAAAAATGGTAAAAATATTCCTTAAGCCATTAAAAACACAATAAAACTATGATATTTAACCATGAGATGAAAATGATGCGTGCCGAGATGTCGAAACTCCAAATTGGATATTTTTGTACTCTACTTGCAACAACTAGTTTAATTGACTTGTGGAGAATTTCAACACTGGAACCTTGGAAAAAATGAACTTAGAAAAACCGTCATTAGTAAAAAATGGTAAAAATCGTCCTTAATACATTAAAAACACAATAAAACTATGATATTTAACCATGAGATGAAAATGATGGTTTTAGGCATAAGTTGTGGGAAATGGATATGAATATGGTAGAAAGTGCAGGAATATAATTTATAAACGGTAATTTTAGATGGTGAAAATGAGGGCTTTTCCAAGGCCCAACACCCCCCATGCCTGGGATTTTAAATGTCCTCATGCAAACAAATACCTTTCTCATTTATAGATTTTATGACATCATAACTTTGCGCAGGGTTGGTTCTTGTGGAGCAACACTGCGTGAATATTTGGAGGTGTTGGTTCTTGTGGAGCAGCAATATTCATGTTTGAATGCCATAGAGTGGATACCGATCATGATTTAGGGAAAAAACTAAGTGGATAAGGAAGAGATGAGGGACGTCCTGAATCATAAAGTGACAATGAGAATGGTCAATACAAATGCTTTCATACTCTAAGACCAAGGTTTATACATGGTTCTTCTTGTTTTTGGCAGTAGTGACTTCATCTTTTGATGTCTACTTTGTCAAAACATATAAAATTTCCTCATGTGATAATACTGCAGACTTGTGATACAAATGGTACAACTCCATTATGGTAACCAATCTGTAGGAACAAAGTTCACTCCTTGAAATGCTAACAAAAGAATGAAAATATCATTCCTACATGTTATGAATGCTTATGATGTAGGAAGAGAAGGAATTATGGTTGATTCTTTGTATTAGTGAACCACTATGATCTAATTTTCATTCATATGGCCTTATTAGAGCACTTATGCATTTTATTATGGAAATGGATTGCAGATGGAGGTGGATGATAGTAGTGATGAAAGATAGAATATATGATGTGGAAAGTGGTTAACCATCATGTTTCATTGAATTATTAATGAAATAAAGAATATTAAACCAATTTAGCTAAGGTGTTGAGATTGCAACAAGATGATGAGCTTAGTGGAAAGAAGTCGCCTTCACTAAGTGGGCCCGCAGGCTATTTTTGGCGCAAAGTCTATTTTTAGACATGTCGATCATATTCTTTGAGTTGCAGGATGCTATTTGTGGATGGTTGGTCAAGTTGGAAAAATAGATGGACTTCTATTTTTAGACATATTGGGCGGAATCTATTTTTAGATTTCCAGTCTAAAAATAGATATGTCGAATACTATTAGCTCTTAATAATATTTGGATTCTAAACATTAAATTATTCTCTTGGAGCACTTTAGTTAAGTGCATAGATGTGGCACAGGAGCTAACAGAAGGAATTACGCTATTCCTAAGGGTTAAGTGGAGCTATTGCATGGAGACTTCAGTTAGAACTCATGTGACAGAGTTTGGTGGAGTTGTAGAAGTAGTTGGTGGAGTTGTGTTCAGTTTAACTCAATTAGACACAGTTGAGCTAGTTGTATCTAGTCTAACTGATTGATACACTAGTGAGAGTGGTGTGAATTAATTAGTTAATTAATTCACTAAATAATAAATCATTAATCAACTGAAGAATACATCAGTTAACTACAGTGCATGGACAGTTTCAGTGGAGACTAGTGGAGAGGTAGGTGAAAGAGCAAGTGTGACTATTAGTTGTGACTATAGTGTTGCATGAGTTTGCACCACACATTGATGGATATGCCAATGAGGATTGAAAAGTGAAATCCAGGTGGATTCGAGTTCATTCAGAAACATTATTCAGCAGGGATTGCGCAGTAGAGGCAGGCTAGCAGGTGGTAGAGATCGGTGCATGGATTTGCAAGATCAGGACCTGATTAGTGTGTAGCGACTGTATTGTACTAAGAGCTTGTGAGAAGCTTTGTAAGAGGATTGTTACATGATCTCTATGACATATATTATATACATATAGTTGGGGTTTTCAGATTTAAGCTTTTCCGTTAAAACACTGTGTTAATATGTGTGAATTTTTATGGTTTCAATGTGTGCATGCAATTGATTTAATTTCCGCATATGATGATCAATGGTAGAAGAGATTTTGTATTGTGCATGAAGTTAAAATAGTGTGTGATCAAGAGAATATTGGATGTATAATGCATTAGTTATATAATTTCTACATGGTATCAGAGCTATATTGATCATTGGAGCAATTGCAAATCATTGAAGTGGTTGAGTTTTGTGCTGGTGGAATTCGAATTTGCAGTAGTGTTTTCTTGGTGTCGAAGTTGAGATGTCTTTCAACGGATTGCGATTGGAGTATGCCCTTGAGGGCAGCTCAAATTATATTTCATGGAAGGATAGGATGGAGGCGGTGCTAGAGGATAATGGGTTGAAGGAGTTCATAGATGCATAAATTCCAAAACCTGCTTCTAGCGACGCTGCCGCACTTGACGCATGGCAAAAGAAGACAAAAAAATGTTGAAGGATTCTGTTGGAAGGTGTGAAGGATCACATAGTGTCAAACCTTCATGGTAAAGCTTCTCCATTCTTGATGTGGAAAGCTTTGACAGACTTGTTCCAAAGCAAGAGTGACCAGAGGAAGTTGGCTCTCAAAGACAAGCTCAGGAAAATAAAAATGGAGAAGAGCGAAAGTATACCCAAGTACCTCACAAAGTTTGTCCAGTGCAGGGATGAGCTGGGAAGTGTGGGGGTTACTATAGATGAAGATGAATTGTTGAGCTTGGCTCTCCTTGGGCTTTTGAAGAGTTGGCATTCCTATGAGGACTCTGTCAATGGTCGGGAGAAACTGCCAGGATGGGAGCGAGTTTGGTCGGATCTTGTGTAGGAGGAGTAAGGCAGAGTACCAAGAATGGATCTTCATCGAAGAATGAAGATGAAGAAAATTGCGCTTTGGCTGCCAAAGCAAGGAAAGGGAAGGGAAAGAAAAATCCTTGTCAATCTGGTGCGAAAGGCAAGAAGCAGGACATGTCCAAGGTGAAGTGCTTTCACTGTCACCAACACGGACATTACGCCACTAATTGTCCACAGAAGAAGAAAAAATGACGGTGCTTTGGATGTGTAATTTGGAAGTATAGCCTCTTAGCCTCACGATTTGAAATTTGGATTTTTTGCTACGGTTCATGCTTGGTCTCAAGTATGATGGGTTCAGTGTGGTTTCTTGACAGTGGTGCATCTTTCCATATGACCGGAGACAAATATATTTTTACTGATCTAGATGAGAAGGATCTTGGAGTACACATCGAGATGGGTGATGATGGTAGATACAGTGCGACTGGTATCGAGACCATTTCCTTTGAGAGGGAGTCTGGAAAACCTTTCATCTTGAAGGATATCATGCATGTTCTAGGATTGAAGAAGAATCTGATCTCTGTGGCTATGTTGGAAGACAAGGGATATGATGTTGTCTTTAGCGAGGGAAAGGCTTTCTTGCATAGTAAGGCTACTGGTGAAACCCGGAGGAAAGGGGTTCGAGTTAAGAACCTTTATCAATTGCAGGTATATGGCTGCGCAGCAATGGCGGCCAAAGCGAAAGGAGTGGTGAGCCGGGATGAGGGCGAATTGTGGCACAGGAGATTGGGCCATCTTCACCATGGCGCTTTGAAAATTTTGCAGCAGATTTCTACCGAGCTTCCCAAGGGTACACTTGTGCAGTCAGATCAGTGCAAAGGATGTACTTTGGGAAAATTTGTGAAAGCCACCTTTCATGAGAAGGATATTCGCGCCAAGACGATCCTTGAGATAATTCACACAGACGTGTGTGGACCTTTCTCAGTAGCTTCGACAGCAAAGCACAGGTATTATGTGATATTTGTTGATGAATTTTCTCGTAAGTGTTGGATCTTCTTCAGGCAGAAGAAGAGCTAGACATACTCAAAGTTCTGTGAGTTCAAGGCACTGGTTGAGAAAGAGTCGGGGAAGCAAGTGAAGGCTCTTAGGAGCGATAATGGTAGAGAATTCATCTGCAGCGAATTCAAGGAATTTTGCGGTGCGAAGGAATTCGAAGAGAGCTCATAGCGCCTCGCCAACCCCTGGCAAGGTGGGATCGGCTGAGCGGAAGAACGAACGATCGTGGGTGCTGCACGGGCGATGTTGCCTGATCAGGAGCCTTCCCATAGAGTTGTGGAGTTAGAGGCATGCAATACGTAGTTTACGTGAAAAGAAACCATTTTCCTCATAGAGTACTTGGCATGAGTACACTGAAGAGGCGTTTTCTAGTAAGAAGCTTTGATATTTCTCATTTGAAGAATTTTGGCTCATTTTGTTTACATTCATGTGATGAAGGATGCCGGGGAGAAGAAGAGGCACCGGAGCCGAGCACGAGAGGTTGGGATATTTGTGGGTTACACGGATACACCTCACCCCATCGTGTGTATTTTCCAGACAGTCGGAAGACTGTTGTGCGACGGGATATCAAATTTCATGAGGAGAAAGCCATGAAGTGTTCGCTTGAGAGGGAGCCACACTTGCATGCAGATGAGGAGCTATTAGTTCCTAAGGATGAGCCTTAGGACGTGGATCAACCACAAGAGGAGGTTCATGGAGTGGAAGAAAGCACTTATGCAGTGCCAAACACCAGAGGGCGGAAGCGCACTACTGAAGCTGAGCGACTGAATCTTGATGCAGAAAATATTGTAGGAGCACCTACATCACAGCGCAGATAGAGACAGTCACCTGACCGATATACTAGATACATGGCTCTGATGAGAAAGTGTATTGTGACAGAGCCATCTTATTTTGAGGAAGCTGTGGAGGACCTTGCATGGGTAGATGCCATGGTGGAAGAGTATGATTCGATTGTTAGAAACAGTGCATGGGAGATTGTCCCAAGGCCGGAAGGGAAATCAGTAGTAGGTTTGAGATGGATCTACAAAGTGAAGCAAGCTGCTGGTGGGAGCGTTGAGAAGTAAAAGGCAAGATTTGTTGCTCGAGGCTTCTCATAGATTGAGGGGATCGACTATGAAGAAACCTTTGCACATGTCACAAGGTATTCTTCCATACGGAGCATCCTTGCTCTCTCAGCGCAGATGGGTTGGAACATTCATCAGATGGATGTGAAGACTGCGTTCCTCAACGGAGTCATTGAGGAGGAGGTGTACATAGAGTATCCTGAAGGTTTTGAAATCTTCAACAGCGAGTCGCATGTGTGCAGGCTCAAAAGAGCATTGTATGGGCTGAAACAAGCACCTCGTGCTTGGTACACACAAATAGATAGTTATTTCATTGGACTTGGTTTTACCAAGAGGGAGGCAGATCCCAACCTGTACCAGATAGTGGTTGAGGGTAAGTTGCTGATCATTGTACTTTATGTAGATGATTTGATATTGACCAGTGATGAACAGTTGATACTCTCATGCAAGGCTGATCTTGCAAAGGAGTTTGAGACGAAGGACTTGGGCCTCCTTCATTATTTCCTAGGATTGGAAATTTGGCAGCATGATGATGGACTGTTTGTGTCTCAAGGAAAGTATGCCCAGGAGATACTGGAGAAGTTCAACATGTAAGGTTGCAAGCCTACTGACACTCCTCTTCCTGGAGGTTGGAGGAAAGAGGATGCTACATCGGCAGAGGTAGTGGATGCCACTGTTTATCGACAGTTGGTTGGTTCGCTCATGTATCTAGTCAATACACGATCGGACATATGCTATGCTGTTAACCAGCTTTCACAAGCTATGGTTAAGCCTACCAAGCTCTTTTGGAAGGCGGGGAAGCATGTATTGAGATATCTCAGAGGCACATCGGGATATGGAATTTGGTACAGACAGTCGGATGAGGTGAAGCTGCATGGCTTCACGGATGCAGATTGGGCAGGGAGCCCAATGGATAGAAAGAGCACATCTGGAGGGATTTTCAGTATCAGGTCGATAACAGTTTCTTGGTACAGCAGGAAACAAAGATCTGTGGCACTCATTTCAGTGGAGGCCGAGTACATGGCAGCAAGTTTGGCTGCATGCGAGGCTATATGGATGAGGGAGATCCTGGTTGGGTTGTTCGGTTCACACTTAGATCCTACTATGATATATTGTGATAATCAGAGTTGCATTAAACTCTCGGTTGATCCAGTATTTCATGATAGATCTAAACATATTGACATCCGGTGCCATCATATCAGAGATTGTGTGCAGCGGAAGATCATGTTACTTTCTTACATTCCTATGGAGGATCAGGATGCTGATATCTTGACGAAGGCGCTCACCAGGAGAAAATTCGAATACCATAGAGGTAGGATCGGGGTGCCAGATAATCCCTATCTTGTTGAGAGGGAGTGTTGAGATTGCAACAAGATCATGAGCTTAGTGGAAAGAAGTCGCCTTCACTAAGTGGGCCTGCAAGATATTTTTGGTGCAAAGTCTATTTTTAGACATGTCGATCATATTCTATGAGTTGCAGGATGCTATTTGTGGATGGTTGGTCAAGTTGGAAAAACAGATGGACTTCTATTTTTAGACATATTGGGCGGAATCTATTTTTAGATTTCCAGTCTAAAAATAGATATGTCGAATATTATTAGCTCTTAATAATATTTGGACTCTAAACATTAACTTATTCTCTTGGAGCGCTTTAGTTAAGTGCACAGATGTGCCACGGGAGCTGACAGAAGGAATTATGCTATTCCTAAGGGTTAAGTGGAGCTATTGCATGAAGACTTCAGTTAGAACTCATGTGACAGAGTTTGGTGGAGCTGTAGAAGTAGTTGGTGCAGTTGTGTTCAGTTTAACTCAGTTAGACATAGTTGAGCTAGTTGTATCTATTCTAAATGATTGATACACTAGTGAGAGTGGTGTGAATTAATTAATAATTAATTCAATAATTATTAACTAATTAATCAACTGAAGAATACATCAGTTAACTACAGTGCATGGACAGTTTCAGTGGATACTAGTGGAGAGGTAGGTGAAAGAGCAAGTGTGACTATCAGTTGTGGCTATAGTGTTGCATGAGTTTGCACCACACATTGATGGAGATGCCAATGAGGATTGTGTAGTGCAAGCCAGGTGGATTCGAGTTCATTCAAAAGCATTCTTCAGTAGGGATTGCGCAGTAGAGGCAGGCTAGCAGGTGGCAGAGATCGGTGCATGGATTTGCAAGATCAGGAACTGATTAGTGTGTAGCAAATGTATTGTACTGAGAGCTTGTGAGAAGCTTTGTATGAGGATTGTTACATGATCTCTATGACATATATTATATACTGATAGTTGGGGTTTTCAGCTTTAAGCTTTCCCATTAAAACGCTGTGTTCATATGTGTGAATTTTTATGGTTTCAATGTGTGCATGCAATTGATTTAATTTCCGCATATGATGATCAATGGTAGAAGAGATTCTGTATTGTGCATGAAGTTAAAATAGTGTGTGATCAGGAGAATCTTGGATGTATAACACATTAGTTATATAATTTCTACATAAGTTTCACCTTTACTTTGATATGTTGGTGCTACAAGATGCCACAAAAGATGAAGTGCAGGATGAATCGGAACTACTGTGTACTGATATGGATTTGAGAGGAAGTGCTAGAGCTGCAATGGATGCTGATTCAGATTTGCAGAAGGATGAACTGAAGGCTGAAAAAGATGATGAAGGTCCCCATCTCCCCTATGCCTAGGTAGTTGCATGTCCCTATGCAACTAGGAGAAATGACTAAACATGCTGCGATAGGTAAGCCTTTATTGAAACAAATAGACTGCTGCAAATGAGAAATGGAAATGCTAATACAAAGATAAAAACTGCTACAAACTTGTTGAAATCTAAAAACACACTGTCTTCAACTGCTACACACCATGTGAAATATTTCATATGTGAATGAATGGTTTTTATGTCAAACATAAGCAAGAATCATTGGATTACCGACCATTAAGGATGTCATTAACCAATGCAAGATATCCCACCTTTGATGTCAATGGAAATCAAGGAACTAAGTACATTCTACTAGCCATGAATGGATTTGTCGAAGTCAAATGGACCACAAAATTCATCTACCAAGAAACATTGATGTATCTTTTTAGTAGATGACAAGGATACTTGCCATTAAGGCATGCATGCTCCTAGGTACCTTATCTAACCCTAACCTTAATCCCAAATAATGTGTCAATGTCGATGGGACAAGGCTTGTTGGCAGGTGGGCCTTAAGGAATCTCACATCAACCAAATCGAGTACAAACATAAGCACATGATTTGAAAAACTCATACAAATTTACAAACTTTATTGGGGACATTTCCTGCCAGATACTTAGTTTTCAAGCAAAGTATCTGTCCAGTTGTGCCAGACAAGTTGGTTTTCACAAAATTACTTATTTTTCTCTTTACTATTTATTTATTTATTATAATACTAAATTTCCTAATACACTGAAGAAAATATGTCCTCCCTCAAGTGAAGGAGAACTTCCAATGAAGCCATGTGCAGATCAAGTACAAAGATATATTCATGCCCATATTTAACATATAAACTTTAGAAGGTACATGAGCATGAAAAATTAGCAGTTTTGAAAGATGTGTTGCATAGAGCAATTGAAGATGAGAGTGGTACTTTGACTGGATTGTGATCTAGAGCCAATGCTCGATGTAATCCTGGTGGTATTGGCTCATTTCTTCGTTTGGACCACTCTTAAATTCCTCCTTGGTCGTGCCAGGAAAACTTGGGTAATTGGTCTCCGGAATGCATACAAGGCTTGCTGCTGGGCAGGGTGAAAGTTCCTCGATATCAGGTTTAGTTGGATGATCCCCATCATATTTGGTACATATTTCATCGATCTCCTTGGTAGATAGGCAAGAGGAATCAAGGGATACTTCCAAATCATTTTCTGGTTGTATAGAGATAGATAATTTCATGAATGCGGTCACGATGAACTTTTCCTGAGAGGCAGATATCCCAACTACTAGGAGGATTTGAGAAATTGCTTCGAGAGACATTCTTCAAGCTCTCAATCATTCTTGAATTTCTCATGTTGGTTGATGATCCCTGTCTCACAACATGGATTGGTACAAAGGGGTTATTACAACACCCCAAAAATGTTTTGTCTTTAAAGAGCTTGAGAATTTTAAACTAAATGAATAAAAAATGCTAATTGGAATAAAAATTACCAAAATTTCTTACTTGGACAACTAGACTTTGGAGAGACCCCAAACCAAAGTGGATGCATGGCTCTTCATTCACGTCTTACCGTCTTCTCCACCCTCTAATTTTCCTGCAACTAATATTACACCAAAAAATTGTGAAAGAAACTACACGCTAATCCCTTTAACACCTCCTAGGAAACGATGCCAAAAATGTTGGAGAAATTATGTGTTATAATTCCAACATTAAATTATCAATACGGGGTCGTAAGACTTAGAGGCACAAGCAAAGGTAACGCAGGATCAGGTCATATAACCTAAACTAGAGTAATAAATCAAATTACTGTCTAAGTACGGAATCATAATTGAAGCAAATAGGCTTATCGAAATAAATCCAAACCTTAATCACTACTCTATTTAGATCATAACCCGACTAATTCAAATAGTAAAGAAAACATACAACTAATCTTCAAGCTGCTCAAAAATTAAAATATCATAACCTAAGGCATACTTTATCATACTTTAGGAATTATGATTCAATACTTAAAAATAACTTGAATTGAAATGTATAACTAAAAAACAAATAATCATATTATTTACTCTTGCTCAAAACAATTCAACTGCAACTAATCTAATTCTCGGGATCACACAAATTAATAAGCGTTGAAACTTATCTCTTAATCCTATCTAGTTTACACTTTCAATTATACAAAGCTTGAAAACCAAAAGGCAACTTCAATTAATTCTTCTATTAGAGAGCCTTTTATAAAACAAAAGAGAGATATCCTATGATCTATTCCAATTATTATCAAACCATAATTCAAATAAATCCCATGCAAGGAATTGAAATGACTATGCTATGAATAATTCTTAAACTATCAATTAACTGATCCTTAAATCTACAATATATAATTCAAACTAAAGACATTGCTCACAAAAAAAAGCTGGAAACACTACTTTCAAATTTGTAAATGAGATGCATAATCTCACAAAAAATATACTCAATGCAAGAACCGTAAATCTGATTCTGTACTTAACATAGAAAATTCATAGTAATGCACACGAGTAATTATAATTTCATCATTTTCTCATTGTATTGGATCTGCAATCAATGAAATGTGAAGCTAAATGTATTTAAGCATGTTTATAAAAATATGAAACTATCATATTTGGAAATAACCAAAGTATAAACTCAATTCATTTTTAAGATTTAAAATATCATAATCAATCCTTACATGTCTTTGAATTAAAAGTGCCTTTTATAAGCTTTTGCATGATGTAATTGTATGAGGGAAACAATGACATGCCAAAGTTCATTCCTGAACAAAATCCTTGCTGATCTATACCAATCGAGAAATGAAATGTAGCTTGCAATTCAAATTTATAAAACAAAGTGCAAGTTTAAGTACGTAACATAAATAATAATTCAGAAATCTAAGTAATTACACTGCTAAATAATTAATTAAACACAATCCTAAGGTCTACACTAGTTTGCAAGAATTGATTCCAGGTGTGGTGGGCCCTTGCCACTCCTATATAAAGTTATATTAAATCAATTCTATTCATAAATAAAACACCATAATACTTACAGAGATTAATGCAAAATCAAAATGATGTATTAACGGTTCAGAATATAAATGACGTATACATCATCACTACTGCTCCTATTACTGTAACTACCTATTACATACAATTTCTACCCTCGGCTACTTTAATATCCTCTCTCCAAGAAATGACAATATAGGCCATGGCTAAGCCATTTATATGATTTATGAAGTGAATTAGTCATTTTCCTTAATTATGGAAAATTTCATATTTTTAACAAATTAGTCTCAAAGATATTGACATATCTCCCTAACCATGGCGAATTTTGGAAAAAAATTTGGAGGGAACCTAATTTGATATATTTTCAACAAAATAATCACTTGGATTTTTCTCATTCAATTCCATATCCTTGGAAAGCGTGCCCGAAGTTGGCTATTTGACTCTTTTTGCAAGATTCTAGAATTATGGAAAAAAGTGTATTTTATGAAACTTTCTTAAAGAACCACGTGTAACATTTGAACCAAATAAAATATTGAGAAACCGTTTTGGTTATAGATAATGTGTTATATTGGTAAAAACCATTTTTTCTCATATTTTCCAGATTCACCTCCAGTTGCGTGCAAATCGAGGTCAAACTTAGCAGTTTGAAAATTGGGCAGATTTTGAGCAGAGTTGTTGATTTTATTCTAGATACCCACATGTGTGACCTGGGTGAAATAAAACTAATGAGAAGGCATTATAACATAGTTTTGGACAACAACCTTCCTCAGTTTTCCTCAGAAGTCTGTTGAGATTTCAAAGCTCCAAATTGGATATTTCCATACTCTACTTGCAATAACTAGTTTAATTGTCTTGTGGAGAATTTCGGCAATGGAACCCTGCGAAAAATGAACTTAGAAAAACTGTAATCAGTAAATAATGGTAAAATCATCCTTAAGACATTAAAAACACAATAAAACTATGACATTTAACCATGAGATGAAAATGATGGTTTTAGGCATAAGTTATGGTAAATGGATATGAATATGGTAGAAAGTGTAGGAATATGATTTATAAACGGTAATGTTAGATGGTGAAAATGATGGAATTTTTGAGGCCCAATAGGATGATCCATTCTCTTTGGGTTGTGTTGAGGCCTCAGAATTCCGCTGCCAAAACATGGGGGAAAACCACCTAGTCCGGACCTTAAAGCAACTCCTTTTCCGTTTTGTGTAGTGGCTCCGACTAGGGATAATGGGATCAGTTTCCCTATAAGGATGATTTTGAGGGTGTTTTGATTATACAACATGTAAATGGAGAATGATTTTAATCTATCATATGAATCTATCTAAACTATTTATTCTACTATATACCCGGGGTGTTTCTTCCTTTATGCGATCTAAAGAGATATCCTTCAACTATTAGTAATATAGATCATTTAACAGTTGAAAGAGATGAAAATTATGTAAGATGATTCTTCTAACAAAATAGTTTGACTAGAAGAATTGTGAAAAATATATCACATTCATATGTGTGATTATATATTCAATAAGAAATCACAAACAAATATTAGAACAGAAGTGCATGTAACATTCATCTATAATAACATTTCAAATATATAATGCAATAAAAAGATGACTGTCAATCTATAAAGTAAGACTTAATACAAGTGAATATAAGTATGATATGTACGAAGTTCTACTCATGTAAACTGAAAGTAATTGATCTTCTCCTCTTCACTTTCAAGCAATTTAAAGAGAATAGTAGTGCAACATGAGTTAAAAAGCTTTAATTGTCAAAAGATAACAAATGTGTTCCATTAATTCATCAAAGCATTCAAAAAATTACAATAGTGCATTCTTTGCAAATGTTTTAACAAATTTATGGACCCTTCTCTAAATGCATGAGAGGGGTTTAAATACTAAACTAATTATGTTCTAAAATAGATGATTAAAAAAATATAGAGGAGGTTTCAAACAACCATCCTCGTAAGACTAACTTAAACTACAATCTAGGAAAATAAAGTAACAATATGATTTATGAATTCCACCCTTTCTTTTGGATTTGGTTACGAAGTTGACAAATATCCAACATGGGCTTGAGCTGAGCTAGTTGCGAAATCCTCGATCTGATCTTTCCCTTGAATATTGCATTTGAGAGTACTGGCTGCGATCTTCTTGTTGAATTTGTTAAAGACTGGAGGATCTGGTATTGATGATAAGGTTTGATTAGAAAATTTCAATAATTTTCTTGATCAAACTTATTTACCTTTTTAATTATTTCATCCTATGTTTCTGCGTTTTTCTTCCACTGTATTTCTAGTTGTTTGACTTCTTAGAACACTTCAAACGTGTACTCTTTAATAAGTTCTACTTTCACTAGCTGTTCACATACATATTCGGTAATTTCCTTTGATAATATTGATGTTTTCACTTCTGCTTTCTCTGCCTGCTTTCTTTGTGCTTCCCAATCTTTAAATAATATCTCCTTGTGGAACTTATCTACCTGGGGTAGATTAGCTTCCTTTCTTGAGTCTGATGCTTTCCATTAAATGTGTTCATTGATTTTCTTCTCGAGATTCTCACATTCAAGTTTCTGGATAGCTACTTGCTGGATCAGTATTTCTTTTGAGTCACAATAAGAGTCAATAATAGAAGCTTGTTGGCAAAATGCTTCTTGTTGTTGCTTTAACTTAGCATTTATGTCCAATGATTCTTTTATGAATTTCTCTAATTTTGGCTGACTTTGTAACTTGGTCATTGCTACTTCCAGTTGTGCTTGTTTCTCAGTGATTTCTGCTTGATGCTGTAAATTAAGCTTTTCAAAATCCTTTTGAAATTGGGCCATCTTTGATTTCATTTGCTCACTGGAGTTAGATTTTTCTTCATGTAACAGTCTCTCTAGTTCTTGTATTATGTCTTCCTTTTGCTTCAGCAACATTTTAACCTCAGTAGCTTTATCAACAGTGGTAGTAGCATAAGCCCCTATATACTGTGATAATTTAGTTAATTTTTTAGTAGGATCAGCTAAGGGATCCTTCCAAAAAATGTCAACGGATTCATTTGTGAGGTTTGAGACCGTTTCATCAATTCTTATCCTTTTATTTCTCTTGACTACAACCTTATGACTAGGATTGTAGAAGATATCCAGCGAAGGAATTTCCTCAACCTGTAAAACTATTTGTTCTGTAGGGTAGGATGGTATGATCTCTCGATCATGAGTTTCTGGAACTTGTTGTAGTGGATTAACAATTTACACTATCTTTTGGAAATGTTTAGGTGTTTGAAAACTAATAGCTTGATTAGTATTGGGATTGTTTTTAGGAGTTTTTATTTCTTCAGAAAACTCATCCCATTCACTACTCAAATTCTTTGTTTGGGACTTTTCTGACTAATCAAGCATATCATGACTATGCTGAACTTCTTGAGAATTTGACTCTGTTCCATTACTTTCTCTTTTCTCTTGCATTTATATCTCTTGGATTACTTAATCAATTATATTTTCTGGGCTATCCTTTCTGGATTTGGATTCATTTTTCAGAATGATTCGAATTGGGAGATTGATGCTCTGATTGACCCGACTCATCCTCAATCATGTCTTTTTCTTCATTATCCAAGATGATACTTGGAGTAGGTCTGTTGAAAACTTCAATAGTTAGCAAGTCAAGAGGAATTCTCTCTAGTCTGTATGTTTAGAAGGCTTCCAAATCATCTTGGTTGAGTTGATTGGATGCAAACTTAATTATATCTAAAATTTTTTCCATGCCTTGGAAGAGATCATCAAATCCTTCTAGTTCCTTTACAAAAGGCTTCATTTTGAGATCTGTGATGTAGTTTTTAATTACATCATTTGGATCATACAACCTCTTTGGCATTACTGCCAAATTCAATAGATTAATCTTTGAAAGCTCCTTGTAGGTATGGCCAATATCAAAAAGTGGAAAAGTACTGCACTGTAAAGGGAAAGTAGGCCAAACAACCTTCTTAGCATCTTTCAGCTGTTTAGTAATACCATTAACAAGCTGGTAGGCTATCTCTATTACAAGTAACTATTGAATCTTTAATTAAACTGAGAGGGCGGGGTGAATTAGTTTAATACATACATAAGCTTTTCAAAATTTTCACCAAATTTATTTACAGCTTAATTTATAAACAGTCTTAAAATGTTGCAACCAATATTAAATTAATGTGACACCACACTTATGTTGAGAGCAGCAACCAATTAAACAGATTGAAAGAATCACATCGACACATAAGAAACACACACAGAGACAACAGATGTAAGTGGAAACCCATAAAGGGAGAAAACCACATCTTATTATTGTTGTGATGCAAAGGCAAGCTCCAACTCCCTCTCACCACTATTTTCTGCAGGCACCAACCTACAGGAGGCTCTATCCTCAATTCTGCAAGCTACAACTTGCAAGGAAGCACCAACTCCCTTCGATTTTCTGCAGGCACCAACCTACAGGAGGCTCCAACCTCAGTCAGCTACAACTGACAGCTATCAAGCTGCAACTTGATAGGGAAGCTCCAACTTCCTCAATTTTCAAAGCTGAATGTTTGCTGATTTACCTCAGATATCAGCTCTGTTCCGTAGCTTCTCTTTCTACTCTTCTTTTAGTCTTCTCTGCCTTACACTTCTATACTCTGCCTTCTCTAGATTTTCTCTCTCTAACTCCCTCATCTCTTTATTTTTCATATCTAGATGATATTATTTATAAGAATTTTCTTGTGACTGTTAGCATTCCTCAAGGAATTTGGAATGGACAGCCATATCTCTTCGCTTTCTTCCTTTTCATTTCTTTTCCAGCTCACTCAAAAAAAATGTAACTTTAGGTGCTTATTTTAATATTACAGTGGGATATTTGTTTTTCCTCTAGAGACTTGCCAATGCATCACAACAATATAAATCAATTAAAAATATTTACATTTAATTACAATGAGAGCTCCAGCTCACTCATACAGCCTTTTGGATCGCTGCGCATTTGTCTTTTCTTTGACTGTGCTTTATCTCTTTTCAGCTCTGTTCGCTTTTTTTTCCTCTGCTGAGGTGTAATTGTTTCCTTTTAAATCTGGGCATATCCCAACGTCTTTCTTACAATAAGTGTCTTGTTGATGTGGAAGTTCCGCAAGCGGAACGAACATATATCACAATCGTTGTATATTAGTAATCGCCCTCCCGTTAAGCTGAGGCATATACATACAACCCACGGACCACGCGGCACATCTTTAATACCACCGCAACAATGTTATATGTATATATAATAGCGCCCTTTCATATATACATATAAGTAATTTCAACTCTCGGCATACATACAAACTTCCTTTTTAAATCAATTCTCAGCGTAATATAATGAAGATTTTTAAACATATAAGAACTCCTTTTGGGCCCACTTGACACGCTTCCCGATGCAATGAGTCTCCTCCGATTGCAATTGATCGCTCCTGCTCCGATTGCGATTGATCGCAATCGCACCTTGCGTTTGCATGTTTCTTTGCCAACTCTAACTCCGATGCGATTGGGTTGTTCCGATGCGATCATGCCGGACTTCAAATATATATCATCCATCGTTTATACGCCCATCGGGTCCGGGCTTCCAATCGCAATCGCAACTCTTATATTCTCTAATGCGATTGGTTTGTTCCGATGTGATCATGCCGGACTTCAAATATATATCATCCATCGTTTATACGTCCATCGGGTCCGGGCTTCCAATCGCAATCGCAACTCTTATATTCTCTGATGCGATTGGCCACTGTTCATTGTATTTTGCCAATGCGATTGGGAAAGGACTTCAAACATGTTTGAATTATAATTCATACATCCATCGGGTCCGGAACTTCCAATCGCAATCGCAACTCTTTGTTGCATGTTCCGATGCTCTTATAATCTCCGATGCGATTAGGCCGGAATTCTCATATATATATTAACCATTGTTTATACGCCCATCGGGTCCGAACTCTTAATCGCAATCGCAAGTATTTTAATATGTGTTGCGATGGTTTGTTTCTTTTCGATGCGATTAAGCCGCATTTCAAACTTATCAAGCCACTGTTTGTATGCCCTATCGGGTTCGGAACTCAATCGGAGCTCTTGTCACTATGTTCCGCTGCCAACCTTTTCTCCGATTGCGATTGGGGAGGGGTCCCACCATATAAAACTTGGTTCTTATAATAAAGCACTCCACTTATATAACTGATATATATGTATACTTTGCCAATGGGTTATGCGATTCCTGGAATACATTTTGTATATATATATATATGTATATATATATATATATATATACTTTGCCGCTGGAGTTAAGCGATTCCCGGAATAATATTTGTGTTATATTAAATGTATAACGCCGGTTGGAGTGTGCGATTCCCGGAATATGGTTCTGTATTATATGCATTACATTGCCACTGGAGTTAAGCGATTCCCGGAATTATTTTTAATTATATATATCCCCCGGCTGAGATAGCGATTCTCGTAATAATAGCTGTGTCTCTGCAGTAACAGCTGTGTCTCTGCCTCTGTCTCTACTGCTCGACCGTTTCGCTGTGCCTCTGTATTCGACTGTTATAATTTTAGCCTGTCTCCTTTGCATGTTTCTGCTTCAGCACTGTTCGACCTCTGCCTCTGCCTTCTGCTATACATATTCCTGCTGCCGTTCTTTGCCTTCTTTGCCATCAATGACAATATTTCTAACAGTCTCCCCCTTTGGCATTGATGGCAATACACTTCCTCTGTTTGCCTGTTAGAATCCTTTCTTCTGTTGCTTGCTCTTCCTCCCCCTTTGACATCAATGGCAAAGGACGACGCCTCATTTCTCCGTATAGGCCCTGTCGTTGCATTTCCTTTCTTTGATTTGTGTTTAGACCACCATTTTCTGACTTTGTACCCTGCTGCTCCAGACTGTTGTACATGACTTGTTGAGAGAACACTTTAAGGATTATTGAACTTGAATATACGTTTTTGTCTCTGTCTGATACAGTGAGCCAATATATGTTTTATAGCTGTGTTTCATCTGTATTTCCTGTTGTTTGTAATCTGTGCTAGATTGCAGACAAGGATGATGCTCTTAACGACTGAAAGGTCCTCGTTGCTGTTGTAAACAATGAATTTCCTTTTTGTATAATGTGTTTTCAAAACAAACCCTTCAATGTTTTGGTCAGTTTTACTTGTCAACCGTGCAGTTTTATTTAGATGGTAATCACAGTTATTCCTTTATTCTTCAGATATTTTGACTGTTCTATCAGAGTGAATTTCCTCAACAGCCTAATCAAGATGTTTGATTGAAAAACTCAGCAAGCAGCATTCGCACAGTTTTGTAACTGATATTAAGGAAAAAATGGCCTTGGAGATATACATGTACCGACTTTAGGAAGGCATGCAATTTTATATATATAAGAAGATATTGCTTCAACGCTCAATATACTACTTTAGGTGTAAACAAGTTAATGCTATTTTTGCTCTGCTACTGACCTTTTTCATGCTGAATGCTGATAATACTGAGAATATTTTTTTATAGCTCTTTGATCCTGTGGACCTGTTTTATGCTTCCCTTGCTTGGTTAATCTCCCCCTAGGAATGATATTTCCGTTTTTTTTCTCCCCCTGAAACTGTGCTTTCTCTTCATATTAGAGAGTAGTATCTACAGATACTACCCCTAGTCTATCTCTCAAATATTCGAATGATTCTCTGGCAAGTGGTTTAGTAAATATATCAGCTGTCTGTTCTTTTGTTGGCACATACTCCAGCTTTACTATCTTCTGAGCCACTTGTTCTCGGAGAAAATGATACTTGATTGGGATATGCTTAGTTTTTGAGTGAAGCACAGGATTTTTTGATATACTTATAGCGCTTGTATTATCACATTTGATTGAGATAGGTTCATTAATGCTTACCTTCATGTCTTGAAGAGTCTGCTTCATCCACATGACTTGTGTACAACATGCTGCTGCTGCTATATATTCTGCTTCATCTGTAGACAGGGAGATAGATGTTTGTTTCTTGCTTAACCATGCTACCAGACTTTCTCCTAGATAGAATGCACCTCCACTTATACTCTTTCTGTCATCCACACAGCTGGCCCAATCTGCATCTGTGTATGCTGTCAAGGTGAAGCTTTTGCCTTTAGGATACCAAAGTCCATATTGTGATGTTCCTTGTAGATATCTGAATATTCTTTTGACTGTAAGAAGGTGATTTTGTTTAGGTGCTACTTGATATCTAGCCACTAGTCCTACTGCTAGCATGATGTCTGGTCTTGATGCAGTCAGATACAATAAACTTCCAATCATGGATATGTAGAGTTTTTGATCTATATCAGCAGACCCATCATTAGCACATAGCTTCCAACCTGTGGTCATGGGAGTTGACATAGGTTTGCAGTCCTCCATTTTGAACTTTTTCAGCATTTCTTTTAAGTATTTTTCCTGAGAGATGAATGTGCCTGTGTTCTTTTGCTGAATTTGCAGTCCCAAGTAGAAACTGAGCTCTACAATCATAGACATTTCAAACTCTGTTTTCATCTCATCAGCAAACCCTTTTTCTAATTCATCTATGTTGCTTCCAAACATAATGTCATCAACATATACTACAACAATCAGGAGTTCATCTTCATGGGCTTTTATGTATAGATTGCTGTCTACTCCACCTCTCTTAAAACCTTGTTTTTGCAAATATTTATCCAGCCTTGAGTACCAAGCACAAGGAGCCTGTTTTAGTCCATATAGGGCCTTCTTCAGTCTGCACACATAGTTTTCTTTGTCTGTCAATGAGAAGCCTTCTGGTTGTTCCATGTAGACTTCTTCTTCTAAGTCTCCATTCAGAAATGCAGATTTTACATCCATTTGATATACCTTGAAGTTTTGGTAGCATGAAAATGCCAGGAACATTCTGATAGCTTCCATTCTGGCTACAGGGGCAAATGTTTCATCGTAATCAAGTCCTTCAATTTGTGAGTATCCTTTGCAGACAAGTCTGGCTTTATTCCTGATTACTTGTCCTTCCTCATTCATTTTATTTTTGAATACCCATTTTGAGCCAATGATATTTTTCTCAATTGGTCTAGGAACTAGTTCCCAGGTATTGTTCTTTTCAATTTGGTCCAATTATTCATTCATTGCTTTTACCCAAGACTTGTCCTTGCTGGCTTCTTCAAATTTCTTTGGCTCTATTTGTGACAACATGGCTATGTATACCTCTTCAGTTTGTTCTGTTAGTTGCCTTCTTGTTTGGACCCCTACTCTCTTGTCTCCAATGATCTGATCTTCAGGATGGTTCTTCTGAGTATATCTTGAGGGAGATTTAGAACTCAGCTCTGTATCTTCTGTTGTCTTGCTTGTTTCCTCATCATTTTGGATTTCTTCTTCATGGTTGTCTGATGGACTGCAGCAGTTTGTATTTCGTGTATTGTTTGGAAGTTCTTCATCAAATCTCACATCAATACTTTCTACTATTTTCCGAAGAGTCTTGTTGTAGCACCTGTACCCTTTACTTTTGGAAGAATATCCTAGAAAGATCCCTTCATCTTCTCTTGCATCAAATTTTCCAAGATTTTCATCATTATTCTTTATGTAACATTTTCTTCCAAAGATTCTGAAATGTTTGATTGAAGTTGGCTTTCCATGCCACAGTTCATAGGGAGTCTTGTCACTGCTTGGCCTTAAGTGAGCTTTATTAAGGATATGTACTGCTGTGTGTATAGCTTCTGCCCAGAAGGTTTGAGCAATATTATTCTCTTGCATCATGGCTCTGGCAATTTGTTGAACAGATCTGTTTTGTCTCTCTGCTACTCCATTCTGCTGAGGTGTCCCTACAATAGTAAATTGTTGTTTTATGCCATGTTCATTGCATAGGTCTGCAAAGTCATAATCAGTGAATTCACCTCCTCTGTCTGATTTGATGCATTTCAGCTTGCATCCTGTCTGATTTTCTACTAATGCTTTAAATATTTTGAATTTTTCCAGAGCTTCCGATTTATTCTTGAGAAAAGCAACCCATGTCATTCTGGAGAAATCATCTATTATCAACATGAAGTAGGATTCTCCACTTGGTGTTTTAGTTCTTGCAAGTCCACACAGATCCATGTGCACAAGCTAGAGTGTTCTTCTTGTTGATAACTCATCTTTAGATTTAAAGGATGTGCGAGTCTGTTTCCCCAATTGACAAGATTTGCATATGGTATTTGAAGGCCTTTTTATTTCAGGCATATCTCTGACAGCTTTCTTCTTACTCAATCTGATGATATGGTCGAAGCTGAGATGTCCCAATCTCTTATGCCATAACCATGACTCCTCAAGTTTGCTGAGATGGTAGGCTTCATCCTCCTCTTTCACTATGTACACATTACTCTCTGTTTGGACACCTTTGAGCAGAGTCTTTCCGGTTGTACTTGATCTGACTTCACAGTCTTGTGCTTTGAAGAGAACTTCACAGCCTTTATCACACATCTGACTGACACTCAGCAAATTTGCTTTCAGCCCATCTACATATAGTACATCTTGGGCCTTTCCTCTTCCATTGTCTATGCTGACTGAGCCTTTTCCCTTGATCTTACCTGATTTATCATTGCCAAAAGTAACATTGCCAGATTTCTTTTCATCAAGAGTTATAAACTTGCTTCTGTCTCCAGTCATGTGTTTTGAGTAGCCACTATCCAGGTACCACTGGCTTTTCAGGTCTTGAGCTGTTAGAGCCAAGTCAAATTTATTCTCCTTCTTTATCCACTGGAGGCATTCTTTTGTTTGGTGTCTTTTGTGAGTTGATGAATCACATCCTTTCAGAGGACATTTGGAGGGCATATGTCCAACTTGATTGCATATACAACATTTGATCATAGTTTTTGCAGAATTGTGATTATGAACAAAATTTCTTTGATTCATAAACCTCCTTGAGGTTTTGAACATCAATCTTTGTCCATACTTTCTACATTCAATAATTTTATGGCCAAATTCCTTACAATAAAAATAGTAACCATAGAAATTATTTGCATACCTGATGTAAGGTTGTTTTCTCCATTTGTTTGTTTGAGACAGTCTCTTCACTGTTTGCATCTTTTGCAGGTTTGAATTACTCTTCCTTGCATAACAATATGCAGCAATGTGTCTCGGCTTGTGGCAGACATAACAGGTGGTATTCTTCATGGGAGGGAAGAATCTCCCTTGATGGCTTCCAAATTTGACATACTCAGGGGCATATGATTCTTTTTCTGTCATTTTAGTATTTATTGCATTATTTGTTACTAGAGATTCCTTCTGATCTCTGTCATCTTTATTACATGTTTCTTCTTTTGTAGAAATTGATTGGGCTGCTTCATCAGTATTCTTTGCTTTTACAAAAATTATATTTTTGTTTTCCTTTTCTTTGCCTTTACTCGATTCTCCTTCATAGCCTATTCCTGTTTTTATCATTGGGGATCTTTGAGCAACCAGAATTTCATTCAAATTACTAGAGCTTGTTGTTTGAGAAGAGTTTATAACCACTTTCCTTTGAGCATTTTCTAGGTTCTTCCTGAGACATACTACTTCTTCTTCCAGTTTCTCTTGTTCTAGGGTTTTATCCTTGATTTTCTGAAGTAACATGTCTTCTATCTTCTTAGCTTCTTCAAGCTCTACCTTCAGCTGCATGAGGAATTCTGAGTTTTGTTCTTCTATTACATACTTGAGAAGAATATCCTTTTGTTTTCTGCACTTCAGTTTGAGTCTGTCAATCTCCTCTAGTGCACTTCTTAGCTCCCCCTCAAGGTCGACTTCCCCTTCTTCTTCTTCATCTTCTAGTAGGAGTCCCTCAAGATCTTCTATGGCCATTAGCAAAAATTCAGAGGTTCCCTCTTCTCCTGAGGATTCATCTGAGTCTTCAGATGTACTGCTGTCTTGTTGAGCATAGAGGGATTTTCTGCTGAATTTCTTTCCTTTCTTCCAGTTCTTTGATGTGTTTTTCTCTGATTCTTGAGCTTGATTTCTTACTTTCTTGTGAGGGCACTTAGCAACATAGTGTCCCACTCTTCCACAGTTAAAAAATTTGAAGGGGAGTTTACCTTTGTATTTACCTGAGCCTCTATCCAATTTCTTGACAAAATTTGCCTCTTCTTCATCCGAGCAAGAGCATACGTCTCCCTCTTCTTCTTTCTTCTTTTCTGTTTTAAAGGCTGCTTCCCTCGTACTTGGCTTTTTCTGTGGGAGCCTCATTTCATAGGCTGTTAGATTTCCAAGTAGCTGGTTCATGGTCAAGGTCTCCCAGTCAGCTGTTTCTTCTATTGCAGACACCTTTGGATTAAACCTGGATGGAAGAGATATTAGAATCTTTTGCACAACTATACTTTCTGGCATTTTTTCTCCAAGAGCTTTCATATTGTTAATAATTTCTGCAACTTTTAGGAAGAAACTAGCAATGTCTTCATCATCATTCATTTTTAAGTTTTCAAACTGGGCTCTATATACTTGAAGTTTGGCAGTTTTTACTTTCTGGTCTCCCTCATGTATGTTCTCAAGAGTATCCCATATTTTTTTGGCAGTGTCTTTGTGCATTACTTTAATAAACTCTGCTTCACATAATCCATTCAGGATGGCATTCATGGATTTTGCATTAGCCACAAATTCTTGTTTTGAGTCTTTTTCTGTGTCAGTTGCCTTCGGGGCATATCCTAATTCCACAACAGCCCAAACTTCTATTCCTAGAGACATTATGTATGTCCTCATTCTGATTTTCCAGAAAGCATAATTTTCACCAGTGAAGAAAGGGGCTTTATTGGTTGAGCATCCTTCTTTACTAGCCATCTTGGGAACCTAGTATCTCCTTTCAGTTGTTAGACTTGCACAAAGGAACCCGCTCTGATACCAATTGTTGAATCTTTAATTAAACTGAGAGGGGGGGGGTGAATTAGTTTAATACATACATAAGCTTTTCAAAATTTTCACCAAATTTATTTACAGCTTAATTTATAAACAGTATTAAAATGTTGCAACCAATATTAAATTAATGTGACACCACACTTATGTTGAGAGCAACAACTAATTAAACAGATTGAAAGAATCACATCTACACATAAGAAACACACACAGAGACAGCAGTTGTAAGTGGAAACCCATAAAGGGAGAAAACCACATCTTATTATTGTTGTGATGCAAAGGCAAGCTCTAACTCCCTCTCACCACTGTTTTCTGCAGGCACCAACCTATAGGAGGCTCTATCCTCAATTCTGGAAGCTACAACTTGCAAGGAAGCACCAACTCCCTTCAATTTTCTGCAGGCACCAACCTACAGGAGGCTCCAACCTCAGTCAGCTACAACTGACAGCTATCAAGCTGCAACTTGATAGTGAAGCTCCAACTTCCTCAATTTTCAAAGCTGAATGTTTGCTGATTTACCTCAGATATCAGCTCTGTTCTGTAGCTTCTCTTTCTACTCTTCTTTTAGTCTTCTCTGCCTTACACTTCTATACTCTTCCTTCTCTAGATTTTCTCTCTCTAACTCCCTCATCTCTTTATTTTGCATATCTAGATGATTATTTATAAGAATTTTCTTGTGACTGTTAGCATTCCTCAAGGAATTTGGAATGGACAACCATATCTCTTCGCTTTCTTCCTTTTCATTTCTTTTCTAGCTCACTAAAAAAAAATGTAACTGTAGGTGCTTATTTTAATATTACAGTGGGATCTTTGTTTTTCCTCTAGAGACTTGCCAATGCATCACAACAATATAAATCAATTAAAAATATTTACACTTAATTACAATGAGAGCTCCAGCTCACTCATACAGCCTTTTGGATCGCTGCGCATTTGTCTTTTCTTTGACTGTGCTTTATCTCTTTTCAGCTCTGTTTGCTTTTCTGTCCTCTGCTAAGGTGTAACTGCTGCCTTTTAAATCTAGGCATATCCCAACGTCTTTCATACAATAAGTGTCTTGTTGATGTGGAAGTTCCGCAAGCAGAACGGACATATATCACAATAGTTGTATATTAATAATCGCCCTCCCGTTAAGATGAGGCATATACATACACCCCACGGACCACGCGACACATCTTTAATACCACCGCAACAATGTTATATATATATATAATAGCGCCCTTTCATATATACATATAAAAGTAATTTCAACTCTCGGCATACATACAAACTTCCTTTTTAAATCAATTCTCGAGGCGTAATATAATGAATATTTTTAAGCATATAAAGACTCCTTTTGGGCCCTTGACACGCTTCTGATGTAATGAGTCTCCACTGGGTGCAATTGATCGCTCCTGCTCCGATTGCGATTGATCGCAATCGCACCTTGCGTTTGCATGTTTCTTTGCCAACTCTAACTCCGATGCGATTGGGTTGTTCCGATGCGATCATGCCGGACTTCAAATATATATCATCCATCGTTTATACGCCCATCGGGTCCGGGCTTCCAATCGAAATCACAACTCTTATATTATCCGATGCGATTGGGTTGTTCCGATGCGATCATGCCGGACTTCAAATATATATCATCCATCGTTTATACGCCCATCAGGTCCGGGCTTCCAATCGCAATCGCAACTCTTATATTCTCCGATGTGATTGGCCACTGTTCATTGTATTTTGCCGATGCGATTGGGAAAGGACTTCAAACACGTTTGAATTATAATTCATACATCAATCGGGTCCGGAACTTCCAATCGCAATCGCAACTCTTTGTTGCATGTTCCGATGCTCTTATAATCTCCGATGCGATTAGGCCAGAATTCTCATATATATTAATCATTGTTTATACGCCCATCGGGTCCGAACTCTTAATCGCAATTGCAAGTATTTTAATATGTGTTGTGATGGTTTGTTTCTTTCCGATGCGATTAAGCCGGATTTCAAACTTATCAAGCCACTGTTTGTATGCCCTATCGGGTCCGGAACTCAATCGGAGCTCTTGTCACTATGTTCCGCTGCCAACCTTTTCTCCGATTGCGATTGGGGAGGGGTCCCACCGTATAAAGCTTGGTTCTTATAATAAAGCGCTCCACTTATATAACTGATATATATGTATACTTTTCCAATGGGTTATGCGATTCCTAGAATACGTTTTGTATATATATATATATAATTTGCTGCTGGAGTTAAGCGATTCCCGGAATAATATTTTTGTTATATTAAATGTATAACGCCGGTTGGAGTGTGCGATTCCCGGAATATGGTTCTGTATTATATGCATTACATTGCCACTGGAGTTAAGCGATTCCTGGAATTATTTGTAATTATATATATCCCCCGGCTGAGATAGCGATTCTCGTAATAACAGCTGTGTCTCTGCAATAAAAGATGTGTCTCTGCCTCTGTCTCTACTGCTCAACCGTTTCGCTGTGCCTCTGTATTCGACTGTTATAATTTTAGCCTGTCTCCTTTGCCTGTTTCTGCTTCAGCGTTGCTCGACCTCTGCCTTCTGCTATACATATTCCCTGCTACTGTTCTTTGCCTTATTTTCCATCAATGAAAATATTTCTAACACTAGTAAGCCAGAGCAGGGACATATTACTAAACCTCCTCTACAGTGCTGGGGCTATGGGGAGGCTCATTATTATAAAAACTATCCACAAAGAACCAGAAACGATATTGTGGCAAATCCGCAGGAAGAATCTACAGTGGGGGACGTTGCGCGTAACATACCTCGCATCAATGCAACTTTGGAAGACCAATAAGCGAATTATCAGCCCACAATGATTGAATTAGAAGGTACTTTACTAAATAAACCTGTTTCAATTTTGGTAGATCCTGGAGCATGTTTGAGTTATGTAAGCCCCAAATTAGTGGAAATTTGCAAATTAAAAGAACATAAGTTTAATAATTTATGGTTAGTACAGCTAGCTACCGGGGCAAAACGAAGGGTAATTGCAAAGATTCCGAATTGTATATTGGAAGTGGCAGAACAACAGTTACAATAGATTTAAATATTTTACGCTTGGGATCTTATGATGTGTTATTGGGCATGGATTGGTTAGAAAGTCACTGGACCTTAGTGGATTGTAAAGAAAAGATCATTTACTATAGAATGCAATATGGCACGAGAAAAGAGATTCAAGGAATTAAAAAGCCAGTACAATTATGTCCAATCACAACATCTCAAATGGGTAATTGTATTAGAAAAGGATGCCATCTGTATGAAATTCAAGTGGGGTACACAAACTCCAAGGAAAAGTCACCAATAATGGAGGATATCCCTATAGTATAGGAATTTCTGGATGTTTTTCAGAAAACATTTCTTGTTTACCACCTAAGAGGGATATTGAATTCACCATAGAGTTGTTGCCAGGAGCCTCCCTAGTGTCAAGAGATCCTTATAGAGTGAGTGTGCCAGAACTAACTGAACTAAAAATGTTGCTACAAGAACTGCTAGACAAAGGCTATATCTGTCCAAGTGTGTCTCCATGGGGAGCACCAGTCCTATTTGTTAAAAATAAATATGAAACCTTACATATGTGCATGGATTACAGGCAGCTTAATAAGCTAAATGTCAAGAATAAATACCCCCTACCAAGAATCGATGACTTGTTCGATCAAGTAAGTGGGGCTAAGGTCTTTTCTAAGATAGAATTAAGATCTGGATATCATCAGATTCAAATTAAAGATGAAGACATTTGCAAGACAACATTTTGCACTCGTCATGGGCACTATGAATTCGTGGTGCTACCCTTTGGATTGACGAATGCACCAGCAACCTTTATGAGGTTAATGCATGGCATCTTTCATCCATTCTTGGATAACTTTGTAATTATTTTCATAGATGATATTCTTATATATTCTAAAATTTTGGAGGAACATAAAGAGCATTTGAGAATAGTCTTGGAGATGCTAAGAAAGCATCAACTATATGCTAAGTTCAGTAAATGTGACTTCTTTAAAACAGAAATCCAATATCTGGGACATGCCATATCAGCTGAAGGAATCGTTGTTGATCCGGAAAAGATCAAAACTATTATGGAATGGCGAGTACCCCATAATGTGGCCGACATTAGATCGTTTATGGGATTAGCTGGTTATTATAGAAGATTTATAGAAGGATTTTCTAAAATTTCTTTTCCTATTACATCTTTGCAGAAAAAATGGAAAGCTCTTCAGATGGACAAATGAGTGTCAAAACAACTTTGAAAAGCTGAAACAACTTCTGACTACAGCACCGGTTTTGAGGGTAGCTGACCATAATAAAGATTATGAAGTTTGTACTGATGCCAGTAAAGAAGGTGTTGGAGCAATCTTAACCCATGAAGGTAAAGTGGTAGCATACGAGTTTAGAAAATTGAAGGACCATGAACATAAATATTATGCTTATGATTTGGAGCTTACAACAATGGTACATCCTCTCCGGTTGTGGAGGCATTACCTGCTGGGTAAGAGGTTTGTACTTAAAATAGACAATAGTAGCTTGACTAATTATTTTAAGCAAGCAGCTTTAAATTCCAGGCAAGCAAGATGGAATTCCTTTCTAAGTGAATTTGATATGGACATTCAGCATGTAAAGGGAAAGGAAAATTGAGTAGCAGATGCGTTGAGCATAAATTTACATGGTATTTATGCATTATACTATAATCAGCTAGAAAGCCAACTTTTGGAACAATTAAAAGAAGAGGCACAAAAAGATCCGGAATACAAATTTCTATGGCAACAAATGGAATAAAATAGGAAGCAAGGTAAAACATTTGAGTATGGAAAGAATGAAGATCAGGTGCTAACCTTCTGAGGAAGAATATATGTGCCTAATCGCATAACTCTAAAGGAGTTAATATTGAATGAATTTCATCGCATCAATTACGCTGGTCATTCAAGATATCAAAAAATGCTTACTGCAATAAGAAAGGTATATTATTGGTCGGGCATGTATAAGAATATTGTTGCATATCTAAGAAAATGTTTGGAATGTCAACAGGTAAAGGTGAAGCACCAACATCCTGCGGGACTATTGCAGCCCATACCCATACCTAAATGAAAGTGGGAGGTTATCTCCTTAGACGTCATCACAGGTCTACCGTGAACAAAAAGATAGAATGATTCAATCATGGTAGTGGTAGACAGATTAAGAAAATCTGCACATTTTATACCTGTACAGTCTACTTACAAGATAGTACAGATTGCTGATATATTTATGAAGGAAATATTCAGGTTGCATGGGATACCAAAAACCGTGATTTCAGACCGGGATGTTAAGTTCACATCCGCATTTTGGAAAACTTTGTTTTCAGGTCTAGGAACACAGATACACTTTAGTGCCGCCTATCATTCCCATACTGACGGACAAACACAGCGGGTAAACCAAATATTGGAAGACATGTTGCGCATGTATGTGATGCAGCAACCAACCAAGTGGGAGGATTATTTTCATCTTGTTGAGTTTTCTTATAATAGCAGGTATCAGGAATCTCTGAAAATGAGTCCTTTCGAGGCATTATATGGTAAGAAATGTCGTATACCTATAAACTGGAGCAGTCCTGAGACAAAATTAATGTTGAGACCTAAAATTTTGGTGGAAATGGAAGCTTAGGTAAAAAGAATAAGGTAGATTTTGAAGGTTGCGCAAGAGTGACAAAATATTTATGTAGATAAAAAAAGGTCTTATTGTGAATTCGTAGTAGGAGATCATGTTTACGTGAGAATTAAGCCCAAGAGGAGTACCTTGAGATGGACCTCTTGTGTCAAATTATCTCCCAGATACTGTGGACCTTTCCAAGTACTGGAAAGGGTAGGACCAGTAGCTTATCGGTTGGCTTTACCCAGCCACATTCAAGTTCACAATGTGTTCCATGTGTCCTTGTTGAAACGATATGTACATGATGAAAAACATGTGATTCATTGGAAAAATATTCAGGTAGGATAGGAATAAAAATCCTAACTTGAAGTTCTGAACAAGATTGATGTATATTGACTTGGAAACATTTCTTTTTGTTTTTCAGGTAGAACCGGACGGAGAATTTCTGGTCGAGTTGCAACGCATACTTGACCGAAGAGAAATAAAACTCCGCAAATGAGTAGTTATCTAGGTAAAAGTGCAATGGAAGCACTTCAGACCAAATGAAGCTACTTGGGAGGACAAGAAGTTGATGTAGGAAGCTTACCAGGAGTTCTTTTCAAAGCTGGGCTGAAACACCGAGGACGGTGTTACTTCCAAGGGGGAAGTTATGATAGCTTCATTAAAGTTAACTAGTGTTAACTAGTTAAAGACAAATTTTTTATTTTATTTTTCTGGCAAGAAAAACTCAAATCATTACTGATTGATTAAGAAAGTTATTTAATTTGCTGACTTATTAATTAGGAGAAATTAATTAATGAAAAGATTTTTTTTTTAAGCTGATGGTAAAAATGTTTCCAAGAATAGGAGGTGGTTGGGGACAGTCGGAAAAAAAAAAACAGTTACCTACTTCTCTGAGGATAAAGCTGAATCCCAAAGGAGGAGTAGGGGTTCTGTGCTAGATGGTAAAGGGGAGAATTCTCTAGAGCTGGTTGGGATTAGTTGAAAATAACTCACAGCAACCCTTGTAAAACCAGATTTTCTGAGTTTGACTGGATAAGCCATCCAAAGGTCATAGTAGAAAGAGAATCTAATCCACTGTTAGCTCGAGACACTATCTAGATTCTGGAGCTAGGGGGCAAGTGGAGGACGTAATAGCCTCCCTTGATGGTTGGGAGGACCATAGCTTGAATCTACCTAAACAAATAAGTATTACTGTGAAATTTAAACAAGTTAATACTAAAAATTGAAAGATTGTTCACAGTGTTATAGATGAGAAAGTACTATTCTGTTTAAAAATATATAAATGTATATATGTTTAAGACAAGAAATGAAGTCTGTAGGTAATATTACTCTTTCCTGTTATTACGATAAGACAGAACAATGTAATATTAATACTCAATCTTTCTATGTTGTTAATACTTAGACAGAATAAGTTGAAGCATTACCTATTCCTTATATGTCATGAAAAAAATAGAAAACTGATTATATATATACAGTTCAAAATAACAAGAAAGATTCTATAGCTGAAACAAAAATAGAACCTAAAGAATGCAGGAAAACGATGTATAAAGGATTAAGCACAATCTCCCATGATTTTTTTTCTTGCTATTGTAATAATTGCAAGTATATATATTTCTTAACAGGAATAGAATATGTTCTATAGAAAAACACAATCGTATTTCTGCAAATATAGACCAGATCAACCAGATTAAGGGGTTAACAGAGTCGACGGATTGTTGACCTTAGTTATGGGTGTGAACCCCAAACCAAGATACATTGTCCGCAACCATTAAAACCAGACTGAACACAGACATTATCTTGCGGTGGTCCAGTCACCGTAGCATGGAATCTAACAAAATATTATAGAAAATAAATTAATATATAAAACTCTATGAAGAGAATAACTGAAAAGAAAAGTGGTATGGTAGCCATTATCAATAAAAACTTGGCATGAAACTTCATTTCTTCAGAAAGAAAATGATAGGAAAACAAAATTTAAGCGCTATTCTGTAGATTTGTTCCTTATAACAATATTCAATAGTGAAAAGACAAAATTTCCCAAATTACTATTTGTAGCATAAAAGAAAATTTACATGAAAAGGAAAACAAGCCGAGAATCAAACGAGAAATATTTTAACCCTGAAATGCGATGATATGATTTATTAAGCTCTAGCAATAGAAAGAGTTCTTTTAAAAATAGTTTATAATCGTTTCGAATATAACATTACATGCTAGGGCATAGTCCTGAAATGTATAAAACAACATGTAAAAGAGCTAAGCAAAACCCTCTGTTCTCAAAATAAAACTCGGGTAAAAACCCGAAGGATTCTTCTTCAATTGATAAAACATTGCTACAAATTCTGAAACCCTAGGTCGGGTAAAAAAACCTCTTTACTGTTGCTGCATAGTAATAAATAGAAATTCAAATACAATAAACAAGAAACGGAAGAGAAGATTGAAAACCTAGGTTTCAGTCTCCCTTCGAAGTAACATGGTACCTGTGTAGCCAACAATGGAGTTGTTAGCTGAGGCCTTGACGAATGCAGTGAAGAACCATTAGAGAAGTTGTTGCTTGATGGTTTGGCGGGTTGGAATTCACTAACCTGCAACAAGATAAACAATCCAGTGATGAGGATCAAAATTTATATGCATAAAACCAATAATAAACTAGAATGGCTAAACTCATTATAATAGGGTGCGGATAGTTACCTGGAGAAGGGAAACTTCAATTTGTCCACACTGCGAAAGCATTGAACCACAAATATTATACTTCTAAATACAAAACCAATGACTGATTTTATTTAAACTCTGCCGCAAGAAAGAGGAAAAGTAATCCCATGAAAGATAGCTATACCATTGTTGCTATGCTAAGTGACATATCCTCTTTGCAACCGCAATCATTTGAACAGATTTGAAGTGCCACACCTCTTTGCAATGTTTTATCAAACAAGAAACAAAACTCAGCTGAATAAGTCGACGGGGCAGCTCTAAAAGCCAGAGGTCGAGTAAACAGAAGTTTGATAGAAGAGCAGTGGAGAAATTCTGCAAGGGAAATGGCAAACCTAAATGGGGTTCGAGGTGAAGTACCCAAAGAAGAATCCAAGCTCTGAAACCCGCCAAAAATCATTGAATCAATCCTTTAGCTCTCAGTTAAACCATAGTGAACTCTAGGGTTTCCCTTGGAAACCATGAAGAATCTGAGGCAATCTACAGTTGTCCAAGGTTAGTAAAAGCTCGGTACTGATAGTAATAAATGGAGTTGACATATACTCCATGGAGTGTTAATACCTTTTCCAAGTGGAGTACTTTGTATTCTGAAGTTAAATGTTGTCGTAAATTACCATAATTATATTTTATTCACATTATAATCAAAGTGAAGTTTATCACTGCTTGAATTATGAATAATTTATTATAATGTTCCGAACTCAGTAATGACTGGTACATTTTATGCGTAGAGATTATTCATACCATTTTTTTCTAACATAAACCATAGCCGAAATAATTGAACTCAACACCAATTACAATGGATGTGTGTTAATATCATTGGTATGTGTATTGTGTAATATGGTGAAATGATTTTATGTTTATATTTTATAGAGGTAGGTAAGTTTTTTTTATATAGTAATAATTAAATTAAGGATGAAGGTGACAATAACCTTCTTGAATAGGATATGGTAAATGAGCTTAACAAAGTAAGTCTTCCATTTTATTTTCAAAAAGTGCAAAATTCATACATGTAAATTATGGAAAATTCGCCCAAAGTGCATAATTCATACATGTGAAATATAGAAAATTCTTTGTTAGTGTATTCAATTCTTCATTTATCTCCTATATCTCTTCATCTTTATTGATGTGTTCCAAATCTGCATTCCTATCCTTACATTCATTAGGTATGTGTTCCTCACATACAACTACAAACACACCATATTCATCCACAAAATACATCTCCCCTGCAATTTGATTCTCTCTTCTAATCTGCTTGAGCTGTCCCTGGAACTCTTTGAGCTTATTTTGTCGACCCATAACCGATGCGCATTCTCCTTTATCTTGTTCAATTTTATTTATTTTTTAATGTTTCCTTAAAAAAACCAATTTCCTGAATATGTCAAAAATACAAACCTTACTCATATTAAAATTTAATTTCTCCTATCAATATTTAATTTCTCTGGATTTAACTTTTCCATTACTTTTTAACATATATTTTTAAGCTCAAAAAAACAATTTACTCCAAATACGTCTCTCTCTACTTATCCAGATATTGTTGAAATAACTTTTAATTCAAAAGCGCATCAAGCCTTCATCAAATATTGTAATTAAAATATTGTTGAAATAACTTTTAATTCCAAAGCCCGTCAAGCCTTCATCAAATATTGTAATTAAAAACATTGTCCTTTCCTCAAGAATTTAAGAAAAAAATTAAATCTTGGGTCAAACTTTCAGCATGCCGCATTAGGCTAAGGGCATCTGAAATAATTAAAAATATTTTACTACTTTACTTGTGTTCAAAAATTAGAAATTGTGGATTGATATTGTACTTTATTGATTCACACATGCAATTCTTTCTTTGTATGTGGTGAAATTGATCACAACGACTGCAAACGATGGCTTGCAGGCTGCTCATAAAAGTAACAAGATGCAACTTACTGTGGAGGCCTCTACTGACTTTTATACTCTCACACACACACTTCGACGATAATTAGTGATAGCTCTCAACAATGGTGACGATTACTCAATCTTCCGTGTAAAGGCGTAGATTTCTCAAACATCTCTGTCTTTTGATTCATCAACAATTCGCTTAAAGCGCTAAGACTCATGGACCATGGTTGAGCATGATTGATTTTCATATCCAGACAATATTTGTCACATTACAACATTGAACCATGGTTGATTGTCATATTGAGAAAATATTTGTTACAATGTGGCGTTGGACCATAGTTGACCATGGATGACGATGATTACAAATGAAATGGATTTATATTAAACCCAAGGATTTATTTACAAACCCTATGAATAATATTACACAGAAGGAAAATGACCCCTTATATTAATAAAACTAACAACTTAATATTATAAACTCAAGGGATTAGGCATATCTTATCTTCATATCGAGACAATATTTGTTACATTGTGATGTTGGACCATGGTTTATTTTCATATTGAGAAAATCTTTGTGACAATGTGACGTCACAGAACGATTGACTATGGTTGAGCATGATTATAAACCCAAAGGATTTATATTTAACCCAATGATTTATATAATCAACCCTATGAATAATATTACAACCTAGGAAAATATTCTCTTAGATTAATAAACCCATCGAATTAATATTATAGACCTAAGGTATTAATACTAGAGATGCAAGGGATTATAAACCGAGTGGATAATAAACCCAAGGGATTATATTATAAACCCTAAGATAAATACTACAAACCCTAAAATAAACACGGTTGACAATGTTTTATTATGGTTTATTTTCATATTGAGATAATCGTTGTTACAATGGGAAAGTTGACCATGGTTGACCATGGTTGAGAATGGTTGAATTTCATATTGAGACAATCTTTGTCACAATGTGATATTGGACCATGGTTGCACATGATTTTCCATGATTATAAACCCATGGGATTTATATTGAACCATAGGTTTAATATTATAAAGCTTATGAATAATATTATACCTTAGAAATATGAACCCGTAGATTGAGAAACCCAAGAGATTGATATTATAAACCCAATTGATTAATTCTAAAACTGCAAGGTATTATAAGTCTAAGGGAATAATATTAAACACAATCGATTAATATTATAAACCCTAAGATAAATACTAAAAACACAAGGGAATAATAAACCCAAGGGAATAATATTAAACCCAAGAGATAACTATTATAAAACCAAAGTATATAAAACCGAAGATAAATATTATAAAACCTAAAATAAACATGGCTAAGCATGATTGATTTTCATATTGACAAAATCTTTGTCCCAATGCAAAGTTGGACTTGACCATGATTGATTTTCATATTGGGACAACCTTAGGCACAATGAAAAGTTGGGAAATGGTTGACCATGGTTAAGCATGGCTAATTTTCATAAACATTACAATGACGATTGTGAATTCGATTAATATTATAAATTATAAACCTAATATTAATCCTTAATATTATAAAACCAATATTAAAAGGCACTAATATCATAGACTTAGTATTCTTGAGTTTATAATATTGATAATTTTGGTTTATTAATTTCTTTGGTTTATTCCCAAAAGTTTATAATATAAATCCCTTGGGTTTAGTATTATTCCCTTGGATTTATAATATTAATAATCCCCTCTTTTATAATGCCTAGGGTTTTGAATATTAATGCTTGAGTTTTATATTATTCCCTAAGTTTATAATATTATTCCCTTAATTTTTTAATATTAATTATTTGAGTTTATTAATCTCTTACCTTTCTAATGTTAATAATCCCTTGGATTTATAATATTAATCCATTAGACTTTTAATATTTATATTTTCGATTCAAAATATTTATCTCTTCACATTATTAATCCCTTCATTTTATAAAAGTAATAGTCCTTAAATTTATATATAATATTAAATTTAATTTAATTATTACACTATAACCTTTATTAAATTAATGTTATATATATATATAATTTATTTAAAAATTATTAACTTAAAGTTAATTAAATTATATATATATATATAATTGTGATGAGAGTGATATTATATGTTGTAATAGTAATAATGAATATATATATATTTTTAAATATCATTTAAATTACTCCCAACACATATATGAATATTTATTGTATTTATTTTATTTATTAATTTACATTTATATTTATATCTATATTTATATATTTAATGTTATTTATGGAAACTGTAATATCAATAATAATCTTTATATTATTATCATTAATTATATTTTACTATTTTTCTTATTTTCGTTTTTTGCAATGGAAAAAGTGAACTATCAACTTTTGCTTCACAGAATATGAAAGTATATGAAAATAGTTTTCAGATTTTTTATTTTATTTTTCAAACAAAATAAAATTACAAACTCATACTTAAAAGACTCAATCTAAACTTTATATATTTTATATTTATTTTTACAACCATATAATATAGTATAGATTTTTTTATTATTAAAATTAAATATAAATAAATTTAATATATTTAAAAGATTTTATTAACTTTTGATTATATAATTTAAATGTTAACCATAATAGTTTGATATATGAATCTCATATTTTTTTATTTCAATAATTCTTTTATAATTATAATTTATTTTAAAATAAAATAATTGAAAAAAAATTATAATTTTTTTATAATTTTAATCTATTTTAAAATAAAATAATTGAAAACAAATAATGAAGAAAAAATTAAGTAATTTCATGTGACGCACCAAAAAACAGAGCATCCAAAGAGAGAATTTTGAGAACTACATTATAGAGTTGTATCATGGTGTGGCTAGTGCAGATATGTATGGTGGTATCGTGGTGTGGTGCGTTTAAATATATTTAAATCGAGTGTGGATATATTTGACCATAACATACAGGCTATGAAGAGTGTTCCATAATCTTAGCTGCAATGAAATATTATATTACATAAGACGAAAATGAAATATGATTGGATTTGGAGGTTGACCATTTTAATAACTCCATTACATTCATAACTTATACATTTCCATTCCCAACTTTATGATGTAAAATATTTTCTTATTCTCAACTTCATAACTTGATGTCAAATATTTTCTTATTCCCAACTTCATAACTTGAAGTAAAATATTTTCTTATAGTTTTTCACAACATGATAACTTTTTCGACTTTAAAAAAATGACCTTTCCCATATCACCATGACTAATAATATATAGTTGACATTCTAAGTATTCAGCACATAAAATATTCTTGCGTTGTTCAAATGTCCATGAATGAATCTAATTTTTATTTTCAGAATTATGATATATATGAAAATTATGAGTAAATGGTTCTCAAGGATGACTAACCTCTCTAAACCCAATTCTTTGAGACGTTTGGTATCAGTATCTTGTAAAAAAATTGTGCATGTGCTAGCAGTTGACGACTGCATATTTATCTCCAGCAACTCAAATATCTGAGAAAGGCGGCCCGCCTTCGTCCTCAGGTTTGGGGCTGACTGTTATAGTTTCTCCCATCTTCACAGGCCTCTACATGATTCTTCAACTTCCGCGTT
The DNA here is from genome assembly GCA_034641835.2 of Pinus albicaulis. Lineage (NCBI taxonomy): Eukaryota > Viridiplantae > Streptophyta > Pinopsida > Pinales > Pinaceae > Pinus > Pinus albicaulis. Next base: position 507,610,183 of record CM076571.1, read on the forward strand.
GGACAAAGTAAGCTTTTTCCACATTACAGAAAGATCAATCTATTACGGTTTAAGCATATGTTCGTATTCCTAGGAAATTGAGTTTATGCATTTTAACTTAATTCTCATTTTAATTTAATTCGTTTCAAAATAATTTCATGTTCTAGATGTGACAAAATTTTGTGGACATCCCTATGGTGATACGTCGTTGCGCAGAGAGAACGAAGTAGTAATCTTGACTATAGAGAAGTGTCATCCAAAGCCTCCTCGAATAGTTCCAAAGCTTCAATAATGAAATAATGAAATGTTCATCCTTCTACTTATGTGGAATCGAAGTCGACCCAATGATGAAATTTATGTTTAATGTTTAAAGTTAAAAATAAGCAATTCCCAAAATATTTATTGGAAAAACTGAAAGGCCTGACCTTGAATGTATTATGTTTATTTATCATCAATGTTTATGACAACATGAACAGGGATGTACCCTACTTAAAAACACAAAAAAAGGGTACAAAGAGTCATGGATGTTAGTTGATTCCAATCTAATTGGAAATGTATTGAATTGCAGCAGTATTTTATAACAATTATCGTAAAATTATTCCAGATGTATCTTAGCGAAAAGTTTAATACAAAACTACTGATTGGAAAAACATTAATTTTCAAAGCTATGCCATGGCAGTTATGGCAAAGGATTTAAAAGAATGCCAAAATTTTTATAGTTGTCCGTTCAGAAAAAGGTCAAAATATGATTTTCAATCATATAAACAGAACTTGTCATGCTCTGTAATTTACCTTCATATTCCCATCTCCTATTTTTTAAATCAAGCGTGAAGGAAAGATTTAAGCGTTTTTATCTTATGGAAAGAAAACAGGAAAACTTACAGAAAAACATAGTTTAGGTCGTAGAGAAACTGACTGGAGAGGAATCACATAGAGAGGAGCTTTATTTGAACCTGACTGGTGAGGGATCACATGCAAAGGAGCCAAAGTAATGAACGCCATTTCGAAAATGAATGATTTCGATGTTGAAACGATCCATCGATCATTACGTGGATTCGGTAGTGAAAAAACGCCTGAAATGAAAAATTCACAATGCGTTATAACATCGTGAATTAAATTCGTTTCAATCATTTCAACAACCACATTGCAGAGGAGGAGGGAATAGTTTAGAACATCGTAGTTTGGTCTGATGCGCAACGAGGATAATTCAACTGATTTCTCTTCTTCATCTTCGGAAGGCAAGGTGGTAGATCATTTACAGGGTGCAAATTGTTTCCCAATTTGGGACATTTGTAGGAACTTATTTTACATTTCTCGTCCATTTAAGAGTATTCGATGTAGACTTCGAAAGAATTGGTGGTCATGCCCGGGATGCTACTGTTGTTGCTGTTGTCCTCCATAGGAGGCTCTTGCTGGTTATTCCGGCTGCTCTTCCCGGAATAATATTTTCAGGCACCTTCAATTCACAATTTGAATTATTTTCCGAGGAATGTCACTTCGAGGTGCATAGATTTGGTGGTGGAGGACGGGTCTGTATTGACTCAAGGTGGGATCTGCCAGTACTTTCGCCGTGATGCAGGTGATACATGCGCCGGGTATAAATTAAGTATCTTTCCTGAATCGTCTTCTGAGTGGGATATCTCGGTAATGTCTTGGGAATAAGGATCGTCATTAATCTCACCTAAATTCTTTAAGGATGTGCAGAGGTCAGTGACCGTTTTCAGATAACGTCTGAGCTGGAGTGGGGTGGTGAAGTATTATTTATTGGTGATTGGATGAATATCTTGGATCATCTTACATGTCACTTACATCATCTTTGATCCTTGGGATGCTAAATATCCTCATCGGGAGCTCTCCCATGATTTCTTAGAAGCTTATTTTATTTTGCTATATGAGGTGACGGCGGTTATACGTGCAGAATTTTTTCTCCCATTTTGGCTTTCTGGAACGATTGTCAGGAATTGGGGTGGCGGCACACTTTCGCCCTGCAAGTGGCGTCCTTGGTCGATTACGTGTCCTCCGGGTTGCATGGAGGCTTCTAGAGAAGCAATTGCGCGAGAGGTTTCACCGACCTTTCCGGCAGTGGCGAATAACGTCGATTTCGATATCGATGTGGCCATTATCCAACAGGGTCTTCAAGCTGTAGACGCGACTGAGGCAAACTGCATTCTAAGACAGAGGAGGCACAGAACTAAGAGCTCTGGCTGTGGTGCCCGTAGGGGGAAAAAGAACATCCTTAAACATAGGATGGACATCAAGGAGGTAAACATGGATTATGAGGATTTATGCACTAGGGTGGCGAGTCTCCAGAGGCGAGCTGTAGTCGGAAGGTGGGTTTTCCCTGATCGGGATGATTTTGACACTGCAGCATGGATACATCAGAAATGGAATACCATAATCGGGTATACGCCAAAGGTTAGCAAGTTGATGAACGGGTGGTTCAGCATACATTTCATGAACCAGGCTGATGTTTTTAAAATCATGGGACGAACATGGGTACGTGGAAGGTGCTTCATGCAAATTATTCCATGGTGCATTGGGTTCAATCCTGTTTTGGAAGCACCACGTAACAAAGTGGTTTGGGTCAAATTGCCAGGGTTGCCTTTGGAATTCTGGACAATGAAGGCTTTGCAAACGATTGGAGATTCCATAGGATCCACAAAATATATTGACCCCAGCATCATGGGGGCTGCGGACAAGAGGATTGCATGGCTCTTGGTGGAAGTCGATTACTTGGGTGGCCTTCCGGGTGACATAGATCTCATCTCGAGTGATAGAAGGCACCGTCAACGTATCGACTTTTGGGGGATTCCTTTCAGATGTTTAATTTGTCACAAAACGGGTCATCTTAGAGACCACTGTCCGTTGAGATTTCGCATTGCAAGAGCGGACCAGTCTAGGAATGCACCTGATGGGGCTCATCGTCATTCAAATGCACAGGCTCCGGTGGCTGGCTTTCACTCAGGTATTGGTGCTAACTCTTCCTCTGAAGAAGATGCCTATAATACGGCGGAGGGTCAAAATGATTTGCCTGTTCCTGACTCTTTCATTCCGGCTAATATTGCAAGTCATCCTTCTGTTTCTAAGAATCTTTATAGAGTTCTTAAGCCTGTCTCAAAGAGGGACGTTGCCCCTCCCCGTTCTACTCAAATTGGTTCTGACGGTCCGGTTTCGTGCCCTTCTTTTGCTCCTCTCGCACCATCCTTTCCTGTTTATAATGATATCACCCTGCCCTCCAATGGTTCATCACGTAACCCCGAGAAGCAACCATTTAGTCGTCATGAAGTTGGCCAATGTAGTTCTATGTTCCCTATTCGGTCGGAGAGGAAGTTTTCCTCGTCTCATGACCCCCCCTTATTTAAACCAAAAGGATCTGATGGGAGGCGTCCTTCTTATTTTCAAAGTGGTAGATTTATTGAGGAGTGTGAAGATCAGGAACCTGGATATCTGGGGGGTGAGCGACCTTTAGATCATGTTCGAAGCTTGCTTGATGACAGCGAGGAGGATGGGAATCTTTCTGGGTCGCCACACGGCACTCCGGGTTTTAATAAGCCCATAAATCTATCTGACTCTTCGAGGAATTCCATCGGGAGCGACTTGGACTTTATTCTGAGAAATTCCAATATGGACTTGGCCGCATTGACGGTATTTGACAAGCCTATCCCTTCTAGAGCTAAGCATTCTCCTACTTTATCTGATGCATTAAAATCCATCAAAAAGAAGGCTAAAGAAGCATGTGGTAGGAAGAAGGAAAAAATTAAGCCTATTTCTCTGTTCTTGGATGTCGAAGCAGGACAAATAGATGACCAATATCGCATCAATGGGGGGTCTTCCAACAATTCCAGGGCACTTAGAGCGTGTAACCCTTCCTCGGGTTCACCATGAATCATGTCATTTCATTAAATATTAGGGGTTTAGGTGATGACCCCAAATATCATTGCCTGAGGGAGCTTCTGCTCTCTAAGAATCCGTTCATTTTTTTTGCTCAGGAGACTATGTCTGAAAGATCTAAGGCTATTAATTTTTTTTTAAGAATCAAGAGAAACTGGAATGTTGCTGCTACAAGTTCAAATGGACGATCGGGAGGTTGTTTGGTTATGTGGAATCCTTATCACGCATCTTTTAAAGCATTCAGTTTTTTTGGAGGTATTTTGTTGCATGGACGATTCAGAGGTATGGAACAGACCTTCAATCTCATTAATCTTTATGCGCCATATGCAAATAGAAGGTCATTCTGGGACAGAATGGAGTTGTCTGGGGTATTTACTCTTCCAAATCTTATTATCATGGGTGATTTTAACTCTATCCTTAACGTTGATGAAGCATGGGGAAATAGGGCCCGTCTGGACCCCTTGGCCGGTCATCTAAATGATATTTTTCTTACTCATGGGTTGATGGACATTAGGCCGCACCCTCTGGTGCCTACGTGGTCCAATAGAAGGGCGGGCGAATTTTACATTGCTAAAAGGTTGGATAGAGTGGTGGTCAAAAATTCTATTTTTGACATTTTAGGTGGTCCTAATTCTCATGTCATTGCATGTGACGTATCTGATCATTATCCTATTTCTCTCTCCTGTAATAATTTCCCAGTACGCCTGGGATATCCTTTCAAGTTTAACAGGATTTGGTTAGAAGATCCGGAGTACACTTCTATGGTTAAGGATATTTGGAAACGAGCACCTGAGCCTATGCATTCAGAAATATGGAATTCATTCCATCTCAAACTTCAGGATATAAAAAAGATGACTAAAGAATGGGAGCGGGTGAAGAAAGGAAAACTCAGGGCTGAGTTTAGAAGGATTGTGGCTGAGATGGAGGATATTATTGAGTCCTTTCTTCATACATACCCTGATGAATACACTCTCGACTGTTTGAAATGCATGGGTACTAGGAAAAGAGAAATATTACGGATTGAAGAATGTTCATGGAGGTTAAAGAGCAGAGAATTATGGCTAGCTGAGGGGGATCGGAATACTAAGTATTTTCACAGATGTGCTAATGAGAGGCGAAGTAAAAACGCCATATGGAGCATCAACTCTGCAGATGGCTCCACCTTATACACCACCCAGGAGATTCAAATTGAGGCCCTTCGACATTTCACTGAGTTTTATGCCAAGAAGGATGATATAAATTTGAATGATCAAAGGTGGATGCTTGATCACATTCCTCGTTTTTTTGAGGATTCTGATATTGCTCGTTTGGATAAGGAGGTAATAGGGAATGAAGTTAAATGGGTCCTTAAATCATTTGCTGCTGATAAAAGTCCGGGGCCAGATGGATGGCTCGCGGAATTCTATATTCATTTCTTTGATTTGATAGGTGAGGACCTGACCAGGGTAATTGAGAAGATTCGTATTAGGGGTTATATATGTCCTAATCTCAACTCTACCTTTATTGCTTTAATTCCCAAGGTGGATGTCCCTCAATCATTTGTGGACTTCCGTCCTATTGCTCTTTGCAATGTTCTCTATAAGATTACTTCAAAAATTATTGCAGAACGCATGAAGGATACTCTGTCGAGACATATTTCTAAAGAACAGTATGGTTTCCTCAAGGGTAGATCCATACATGAAGCTTCTGCTATTGCTCAGGAAATCATGCATACTATGCACGTTGAGAAAAGGGAGGACATTGTGGTTAAAGTTGACATATTTAAAGCATACGATACGATTGATTGGGGATATATCAGGGCTGTTCTCATGAAGGTAGGACTGCCTGTTCGCATCATCAGGTGGATCATGGCCTGTATTTCATCTGTTAACTATGCCATTATCATAAATGGAATTCCGACTCCTTTCTTTGCTGCTGGGAGGGGCCTCAGACAAGGATGTGCACTTTCACCACTTATCTTCATTCTGATCATGGATGGCATCAGTTGTCTTTTCCGGGAGGCTGTTTCACAGGGTCGCATATCGGGCTTCTCCTTCTTAAACAATCTGGTATGTACACATTCTCTGTTTGTGGATGACTTGTTATTATTTGGGCATATTCATAGAGAACATTGGTTGTACATTCACCATATTTTTAGCAGATTTGAATCCGCCACTAGGCTGGCCATAAACAAGCTAAAATCCTTTATTATTTATGAATATGGTGACATTGGGGATCTTGAATATATTGCTGGCATTCTGGGTGTAGAAATAAGAGAAGCGATGGAGGGTTTTAAGTATCTAGGTTTCCATATCAAACCTTGTGGTTATAAGATCAGAGATTGGATGTGGCTTTTAGATAAATTCAGAAGGAAGATATTTTGCTGGAAGCACAGATGGTTGTCTTGTGGTGGTCGCCTTATTATGATTCAAGCAGTATTGGCTCAACTGCTGGTGTATTGGGGTCACCTATATTATCTTCCAGAAGGAATCATTAGACATATTAACTCTATCATTGCTAAGTTTTTATGGGGCGGGGTGCAGATGCTTTCTAAAATCCATCTTTGTAAACTTAAAAAACTCTGCAGACCAAAAGATCATGGTGGTTGGGGAATCTTGGATACTAGAAGATTTAATATTGCTCTGCTCATCAAATCATGCTGGAGAGCATGGGACAGTGATGGTACTTGGAACCAGGTGATCAAATGCAAGTATGTTGTCAGGGATATGCTACATCAGATCCTTAATAATCAATTCGCATCTCCTCGATGTATATCTGCTATATGGGGAAGCTTCAAAAAGATTTTCGGGCATCTGGCTGCAAGGTTGGCCTGGTCTTTTGCTGATGGTAAACGCATTCCTTTGGCGCATATGAAGTTGATGGGCTGGTGCTCTGATTTCGGCCCATCTAATCACCTTATTCACCGACTTGCTCATCGTGGAGTTTTTTTATCTTTCTCAGGTCATCCATCATTGGTCGGTGGGAGCCCCTATTCTTAAATCAGCGGCTCAATTAAATTTAGGGGATCCAGAGTGTGAGGAATGGGATTTCTTAAGGGATTACATACGGGCTTTGGGTTTATGCTGGGAAGAAGGGGGCGATCGGATTGGTTGGGATGGTCAAACGAAGAATGGGATTCCGATAGTTAGGGACATTTATAGACATATCATTAAGGTATCATATGCGGAACCTCCATGCAAGCTGTTTTACAAGTTCTGGTTCCGGAAAATCCCTACTAAGATATTGCTATTTGGATGGCTCGTCTGGAATGATAAGGTGCTGACTGGTAATAACTTAATGAAGCGGGGTTTCTTGGGCCCTTTCAGATGCCATTTATGTCTTATGGATTTTGAATCGACAGAACATCTCTTTTTCATATGTCCTGTCATCTTAAAGATTTGGCGTCTTTTTTCTGTTCATTTCTTTGGAAACAATTGGTGTCCGATAGACTTCATGAGTGTTGTATCGGCTTGGGATAATTTAAAAGGGAGGCTTAGATCTCTTCCTTTCTTTCTTTTATGGGAAGTCTGGCTTGGAAGAAATAGGTTGATTTTTGATAATTCCCCCTTTCAGATTACAAATATATACTCTGCTATCGCTAAATGGTTGGATGATCGTCCTAATCCTGTCCAGTCTATCCAGGACTTATCTGTTAGACATCGTCCACATGCTGTTAATCTCCCAGCAGTTTATTTTGACGGAGCATGTATGCATGGTCTCATGGGATGCGGTACATGGATTAAGATCTCACATAGAGAGAGGGTGCATATACATTTCAATGCTGGCAAGGGATCTAACAACAAAGCTGAAGTCATCGCTCTTTGGGGTGGTCTCCGTTTTGCCTTATACTTACAGTTATCAAATATTCAGGTATATGGTGATTCTAGGATTGCTATTGGATGGATATCCGACTCACAGGCTTCTGTTCCTCCTGAACTACTTGGATGGGTATCCCGGGTTCGACGCTTATGGACACTGCTCAATAGACCGGTCATTTCTCATATTTACAGAGAAAACAATACGAGAGCAGATGGCCTCTCTAAGATGGGATTAAGTACAGATTTTGGCACTATGCAGGTTCAGCTATTCCGTGATGGTCACATTTATTGGGAGACTGATATAGATATTCCATAATTCGTTCCAGTCTTATCCTTTTGGTCTTCTCTTCTCTATATCAGGATGCTTGATCTTTTTGCAGGGTTTTGGATCTTAGCTTTTCTCTCCAGGCGAGCGTGCGTTATCATTGCCTATTTTCTCTAATTGTGTTTTGAAGCTCTCGGCACATCGTCTTCAGGCGAGCGCTGGCACCATTCTGGTGTGTTGACTAGGCTTATGCCTGGTTTTACAGGGTTTACATGATTTGGAGTTTTTTTGTTCGCTGTCTCCAGTCTCGTATGCTTCTCCTCAAGCGAGCACGGTTGCGTTTCAGGCGAGCGTGCTTCTCCTCTAGCGTGCGGGAGTATATATGGATTGCACCTTATGCTGTTTTTTCTTCATATGATGATTCACTCTTCTTTCACGTCTCTGGACTGATTAATTATACTTCATGTCATCATATATGTGACCATTATGCTACCTTTTTATAATTATGTGGTCTATATATCAGCATAATTTTCTCATATCTCCAATCTCATACGTTTATTCTCTGGAGAATTTGTATATTCTGTTCCATCTTTTCCTTTCAGCTCGCTTTTATAGCTGAGCATTTTTTAGTATGGACGGGTTGTTCTATGATGCTGCAGTCACCTTTTGGCTGCCTTGGTTGGGATCTCGCTGTATCTACACAGCTTGAGATGTATTGGACTATGTACTGTTTTATATTAATATATCACAGCGTTTTTTTCTTCTGAAAAAAAACCACATTGTAGAGGAGATCTCATAGTCGTAAACGTAATACTCAACGAATTCTGGCTCAATAGCGATCGTCGATTTATTGAGATTTAGATTTATCGAGCCTAGAGGCTTACTTATTTTATAGTAAAGAAGTTTGTACATGAAAATTTTTTATCTCTATTAAATTTATGTTAAATCCATAATTAAAATAAATCTATATATTTAAAATAATTAAAATAAACATAAATTTAACATGGGTTTGAAATAGAAATGCATTGGGCCAAAAATTTGAGCCACTTTGTTCAATTTGTTACTATAAAATTTTGGTTTCTATTAGTTAGTGTTCAATTGTGGTTTCAGTTTGTAGGATTTGTATATTTTTAATATTAGAGCTACAATGATCGTTGCCTTATGTGTCTATAAGTATGTAGTGATGTTTAAGTGCACATTACATGCTGCAGTTGTGCATTGATTTATATCTGTCGTATGTGTGTACAAGTATGTAGTGTTTTTTAAGTGTACATTAGACGCTGCAAATGTCATGATTAATTGTCGAATGTAAAGCAGAACGAATTTAAATGAATTGTGAAGTTTGCCGATTTTATGAAGCCCATGATAGTGGAAGCTTTCGTTAATCATTCTCTTGCTGCGAACAGTTTTGATATTCTCTTGTTGCAGCTCTCTTTTTCCGTATGTGCTGACTCTATGCTTCTCTCTAAGATTGTATATGTCCGTGTATGCTTCTGGAGGATATCTCTCCCATGAAGTTGTTAACTATTTTATTGTGGTTCCAACTTCTGATTTTGTCCTTGTGGCATCCTTCGTGAATATTTGGGTTGCAGGAACCCAAAGGCCATTCACAAGGCAAACTAGCCCATATGTTCGTGGTAGCTTTGTTTGCTTTTGAGAGGTGGAAATATCGATGAAACAAATCTCCATGCTCTTGTGATTGTCAATTCTTAATGTGCCTCGAATAACTTGCCACATTTCCTATTGATCTCTCATATTTTTATCTATATTTTGTTGAATCTTTGGTTAAATTGAGAGGGGGTGAATTAGTTTAACACATGCATTAGATTTTTAAATTTTCATTAAATTTATTTACGGCTTAATATGTGAACAGTGTTAAAATGTTGCAGCAAGTATTAAATTAATGTGACATCAACCTTATTGTGAGAGCAACGAACAATTAAATAGATTGAGTGGATCATATCAACATATAAGCAACACGCATAGAGACAACAGATGTAAGTGGAAACCCATAAAGGGAGAAAACCACATCTTATTATTGTTGTGATGCAAAGGCAAGCTCCAACTCCCTCTCACCACTGGTTTTCTGCAGGCACCAACCTACAGGAAGCTCCAACCTCAGTCAGCTACAACTGACAGCTATCAAGGTTCAACTTGATAGAGAAGCTCCAACTTCCTCAATTTGTCAAAAAAAAATGTTTGCTGATTTACCTCAGATATCAGCTTTGTTTTGTAGCATCTCTTTCTACTACTCTCTTCCTTATCTTCTCTACCTTATTCTTCTACTCTGCATTCTCTATCCTTACTCTCTCTAACCTCTCTATGCATATCAAGTTGATATTATATATAGAGTTCGTCACATGACTATTTGTATTCCACAAGGAATTTGGAGTGAACAGCCATGACTCTTTGGCTTCTGCCTTCTCATTCCTTTGTCCAACTCATTTAAAAATATAACAATATGTGCAAATTTCAATGTTACATTGGGATTTTTATTTTCCTTCATTGCATCACAAACAATATAAAAACAATTAAACATTTACATTTTCAGCTTCAATACATAAACTTCACTTAGCCCTTGGCTTGCTGGTTTTGTCATTTCTGTTGTTGTCATGCAACTGTCCTGCATACCTCTGTTTACTGCAACTCAGAGCACCTGTACATGTATACCTGTTCACTGCAATTTTTAAATCCCTTCGTTGCATACCTCTTCAATTCTGCAGTCTCTTTTTACCTCTGTACAAATTCTCCAGGCTCACTGTAGTTGTGTATCTGCTATATATATATATATATATGCCTGTTTTATAAGTTTATATCACCAATAAACCAACGCACACTGACCATATATATATATATATCTTATATCATAATCCTGGCTCTCCTTTATAAATCACTCTACATACAAGTGGAGCCTTTCTTTAATATGAAAATTCAGACCACGTTCATAATTCAGACCTTAGCACTTTAATACAAAAAAAAGCCTAACACCTTTAAACATATACATCAGTGCCTATAGCACCCAACCATGGTTTATAACATTAACATGGCAATTCATATCGCGGGTGATTCACGGGTCCCACACATACAATAGCGAATTGTAATCGCTCGTACCTTGAGTTATCTTCCGTGCTAATTGACATGCGACCACCGTTCGATGGACCCGCCTCTAGATCGGACAACGCATGTCCATATCGCGTTCATTCCATCGTCGATGGTTAACGCACGATGGCATGCGATGAGGGTGGTATCTCCAAACCGCTTAAGGCCACGTGTCTGCCTATGGCATTGATCGTGTTAGAATTGGAAATACAGCTTATTGTCTTGAACTTGTGCGAAAACCATCGGGTTGAACTCCAAATCGTCGTTACTGTTCATTCCTTCATGGTTCTAGTTACTCCCCTTACTCCAGGTTCCATCTTCAACGTAATTCAATTGTTTACTAATTCCTTCACAGCTGTGTCCAAAGCTTCACTCTTCTGCATATGTTCTCACGACATTTCACTATCATAATCTAGCGCCTCCGTTGGCTCCCACTGGCTCTAACACCTTCTATAATTCATCCTTGACACAGAGTTTCTCACGCGTACGCATCTAATTCTTCTTGAGTTCGAAGTCCACCACATAGAGATTAATCAATAATAGAGGAATTTGAGAGACCGATCACTCTAAGGTTGATTCACCGAAACTTGCACTCATGGCTTCAAGTTTTAACACAGAGCTTTAATAGGCACATGATTCGCGACCACAGTATCACCAATAACCCTCCAGGGGTGTATAGGAATACTATTAAGTTTAGTCATGGACCAGACTACAATCTCAATCCCTTCTACAGAGAATCCTATTGCACGCTGGTCATACTCCTTGAATGCATCAACACATTAAGGTTGGGTTTCAACACAGGATCCCATCATCCCTTTCTCAAGCGCTCTCATCATTTAATATACACATAGAGGATACTTAATCACAGTAGAAAACACAATCATACTGAATCAAATCTTTCCATAACACATGCATAAGGTTACTTACAATACTCTAGGTTGGCCAGATCCTCGATCAAATGGCCCTTCTGCAAAAACTATTTGCAGATCTCTCCTACGCTTTATGCAGCCAAGTGCAGCCTCTATATAGGTCTCCTCTATAGTTCTATGTAGCCTATGCAGTTCTCTACTGCCTCTGTTCCCTGTCTTCTACTTTGCCTTATTGCTGATTCAGGTGCTGCTCCTTTGTGCTCCTTTTCCATCAATGACAACATTTCCAACATATTTAACTTCTTCGGTTATTGACTTAGTATGGATCGGCATGGATAATCAACGATTACTAACCAATGCATTTTTTTAAGGACGCTAACTCTTCTTTGGGTGTGTTTTCTGTGAAATTTTGACATTTGATGAAGTATAGTGGGATGGTCAGAATAAGTCGGTGTATATAAAATTTGTGGATAATTTATACATTTCAAAAATTCTGTGTATATAATAGTTGCAGATAATTTAAATATTTCAATTCACATAAATGCAAATAAGAGGAGAAGAACAAATCGTTAGAGTGACTACTAGGGTTGAGATGTGGATATTTGTGTGCAAACCATAGTTACCAAATTGGAATTGGAATTCGAATTTGGATTCATTTGATACTGAAAAAATTTAACTACAATTTTAATACTGGAAAATTTTGGAAGTATACCTCTTATAAATACCAAAACATATTATTTTTTGAAAATTTAAAAAAAAAATTCCCTTGCCCTTCATTACACTATCTTACTCTATTTTAGTTTTGAGAATTTTCTAGTTTTAATTGTATGTAACCATGTATAAATCTACCAAACCAAAATTACGCACACAATTTGTATCATTTTTAGGGATATGAGTAGCCTCGAACTCATGTCAAATCTACCTTTTATTGCCCAACAATTTAAGAGAGTAAGATGAAGTGAGATTCCTTTATCAAATATTTATATTTTTTATAACTATGTTTGAGTAATGTGATAAAGATAAGAATGACATAACTAGCCTAGTAATGCAATAAAGATAAGAATGACATAACTAGTTGTTTCGGGAAATAACTCCCTAGAGGTCGTTGGGTCAAAACCTCCACAGATCAGGGCATGCTAATCAAGAAGGACTCACACAACCACACTTGTATACTAAAAACTAGATAACATCGATTGTAGAACTCACCCGTAGATCCTATGTTTGATGTAGATCCCGTGGGGTCCAAACCCCCAGCAACCCTTCTTGCTCTTCAACCTGGAAATCAAGAAGAGACATGCATGGAAATCTAGTTGTACAACATATATCTTTCCTAAATGTCAGTGTAATCCATGTGAAACATCATATAAACAATAATAAATGCTTAATTAACAATCTTTTCACATATGCAAGTAGATATTAACACGTGAATTCGGGAACAAGATGGTTCTTATTTATTACGAATAGCATGTACAATAATATAAAGGTGGAGAGATCACCTGAATCCTTCCACGATCTTTGAACAGACCGTCGTCTGGATCCGTCCCGCCCTTGCCTCACTAGGACTCTTTCAAGACTTGTGCACATGAGATGACATATAAGCTGATGAACATCTCTAGGAAACAAGGGTTTCCTGTAAAAATCTGGGAAGTGCAGGAGGCACAGGAAATTAGACTTGAATTTGGGCTTCAACAGAGTATAATGTCTATAATTTTCTCTCTCCCTTAGGCCATGCATATGATGGGCTTTTTATACTCCCTCAAAGTAGTTTCAATCTGTTGGAAACAGTTGGCCACAGGCTCGGGTGGTTGAATTACAAGAATAAACATCAACCCAACCTCGAAAATAGGGATTTATATATATATTTTTAATGATTTTAATGGCATACGTGGAAAAGTATCTCTGGACTCACGTATACACGCAGAAAAGTCTGGGCATACCCGCGTATGGGATTTTAAACACTGTTTTTAATGAACTTTTACTCAATGCTGTACAGAGGAACTTGGAGGGTTTAACTCGCAAAGTGCCTATGGCTACAGTGGAAGATCTACCTGAGACCATCCAAAGACGGGTAGTGGGAGTACCATGTGACTGGGTGCGGTTATTCCGCCGTGTCGCTACTGCGATCGTGTTCTATAGGAGCACGAATTATGGGTAGGGACCACAGGAGTAGATAGATATGATTATCGGATGACTGTATATTTTTTGATACTGAACATGATCGGGCATAAGTCGTAATTTTGTATGACTTATGGATCCAAATTTTGTATAGTTTTTTTAACACTCTGATGAGATATATATATACAACGATTTATGATGTGATGTGACAAATGTATAAAAATGCATGATGTTTTTGATGATTAAATTTTAATGTATGGAATGATTAATATGGCAATCAATTGCTTGATTAGCTAATGAGTCTGCCATCCAATTGTTTGCTCGAGGAATATGAATGAATGTTAAAAATTGAAATGATATTTGTAACAAACGTATCCTCAAAAACAACCGGAGTAAAAATGGATCTCAAACCCGATAAGTATTGTTCAACTGCGACACCACCAGTTGGGAGTCCAAGAAAACTACCAACAAATCCACACCCAAAGGCATTGCCTCCGAGAGTAGATAAATAACTGCAGTGTATTCTACTATATTATCGGAAGCAGGACCAATGCAGACTCCTCTTGATACTAACAGCTAATCGGATGGATGATAAAGTACCCAAGCCGCGGAAGCCAAGTTCCAGGTGTGTCTACTAGCACCATCGGCGAAACCATAATGATTCATGACATTTGACACAACCTGCCAAAGCAGATAAAAAACATCACCATCACATCAAAGACCTAAAAAACCAGACATGTACAAAAAATAAAAACTACTATATACAAAAGCAAAATGCTAGGCCGAAGCCTAGGCATAATACCTTTTCAAATAGAGCCCATTTCTGGGCTCCGACAATTCATTTCCTTCAAAATCAACCAAGGCATATGCTCCTTTTTTAAGGACTTTTTTAACGATGAAGGGGCCATACCACATAGACTTAAACTTTCCTGCGCCTAGGGAATCCTTCTCTTGGGCATAGACCAAAACAAGGTCACCTTCCGAGAAAACCCTCGGCTTGACCGCCTTATCGTATTGAACTTTGACTCGTTTCTTATGCGCCTCATTCATCGTGGCGGCATCCCGACGCTGCTCATCAAGATGTTCCAGATGAAGGAGATGTTCTTCAAGACTAGAAGTGTCAGGAAGAAGCTCAATAGCTAACTTAAGAGAAGGAATCTCACATTCAATGGGAAATACGGATTCCATCTCATAAACTAGTTGAAACGGAGTAAAGCCAGTTGTAGTTTTTACTGACGTCGTGTATGCCCAAAGTGTAGGATACAGCATGATATGCCAGTTGGATCGAGCTTTATTAATTATCCTTTGAAGAATGGTCTTCAAGGAATTTTTCACGGCTTCCACTTGCCCATTGCCCTGAGGATAATACGGAGATGAATGCTCCTGCCGGAAACCTAATTTTAGAGCCAACTCAGCCATCATGATATTCTGAAAATGACTGTCATGATCAGTGACAATCTCTCTAAGAATACCAAAAAGAGAAATAACCTGGTTAAAAATAAAAAGAGCTGCTATCTCACCATCATTCCCAAAAGTAGGCATAGCCTCGACCCACTTCGTAAAGTAGTGTACTACTACAATAATGTACTTGTGACCTTTAGCCGAGGGCGGGTTACAAGTAGTATAATCAATACCCCACTTTGTAAAGCGACCGACAGTAATGACTGGAAAAAGCGGAGCTGGATGAGCGTGCATTTTTCGAGTATAGACT
Source organism: Pinus albicaulis (assembly GCA_034641835.2). Classification (NCBI taxonomy): domain Eukaryota; kingdom Viridiplantae; phylum Streptophyta; class Pinopsida; order Pinales; family Pinaceae; genus Pinus; species Pinus albicaulis. The sequence goes on from CM076571.1 coordinate 507,625,909, forward strand.
TGACACGGATGGCACTTTTTGACCGACTCCATACAATATTTGAAAATTGAAGGCCAAAAGTATCTAGCACGCAAGATTTTTTGGGCTGTAGCAAGCCCAGATAAATGACCACCACAAGCTCCACTGTGGCAATCATTTAGCACAGCCTCAGCTTCTTCGAGAGTTAAGCAACGTCTCAGGATTGAATCAACCCCTCGACGGTATAAAGCATCACCAATAATCAAGTAATTTTTAGCCAAGTGACGCAACTTACGACGCTCATCTTTCGAAAAAGTAGAGGGAAACTTCACAGTCTGAAGATACACAATGATATCTCCATACCAAGGATCCTGTGGAGAGATGAGAAACAAATGTTCATCCGGGAAGGATTCATCATAAACTATCTCTTCTCCACAGGGCAACTCAGAGATTAATTCCGCGAAAACTAAAGATTTCTTGGACTTGGCAGACATAAACTCAAGATCAAATTCCTGCAAAATCACAATCCATCTATTGTATTTGCCCCCAATCACTCGCCTACTGAGAACAAACTAAAATGGATTGGCTGCTGCCAAAACATAAGTTTTTCGTAGAAGAATATAATGTCTGAGTCGCTGTACAGCATGAACAACTGCTAAAGCTAGCTTCTCTAGCTTTACGATGATTAAGCCGTAATTTTGTATGACTTATGGATCCAAATTTTGTATAGTTTTTTTAACACTCTGATGAGATATATATATACAGCGATTTATGATGTGATGTGACAAATGTATAAAAATGCATGATGTTTTTGATGATTAAATTTTAATGTATGGAATGATTAATATGGCAATCAATTGCTTGATTAGCTAATGAGTCTGCTATCCAATTGTCTTCTCAAGGAATATGAATGAATGTTAAAAATTGAAATGATCTTTGTAACAAACGTATCCTAAAAAAAAACCGGAGTAAAAATGGATCTCAAACCCGATAAGTATTGTTCAACTGCGACACCACCAGTTGGGAGTCCAAGAAAACTACCAACAAATCCACACCCAAAGACATTGCCTCCGAGAGTAGATAAATAACTGCAGTGTATTCTACTATATTATCGGAAGCAGGACCAATGCAGACTCCTCTTGATACTAACAGCTGATCGGATGGATGATAAAGTACCCAAGCCGCGGAAGCCAAGTTCCAGGTGTGTCTACTAGCACCATCGGCGAAACCATAATGATTCATGACATTTGACACAACCTGCCAAAGCAGATAAAAAACATCACCATCACATCAAAGACCTAAGAAACCAGACATGTACAAAAAATAAAAACTACTATATACAAAAGCAAAATGCTAGGCCGAAGCCTAGGCATAATACCTTTTCAAATAGAGCCCATTTCTGGGCTCCGACAATTCATTTCCTTCAAAATCAACCAAGGCATATGATCCTTTTTTAAGGACTTTTTTAACGATGAAGGGGCCATACCACATAGACTTAAACTTTCCTGCGCCCAGGGCATCCTTCTCTTGGGCATAGACCAAAACAAGGTCACCTTCCGAGAAAACCCTCGGCTTGACCGCCTTATCGTATTGAACTTTGACTCGTTTCTTAGGTGCCTCATTCATCGTGGCGGCATCCCGACGCTGCTCATCAAGATGTTCCAGATGAAGGAGATGTTCTTCAAGACTAGAAGTGTCAGGAAGAAGCTCAATAGCTAACTTAAGAGAAGGAATCTCACATTCAATGGGAAATACAGATTCCAGCTCATAAACTAGTTGAAACGGAGTAAAGCCAGTTGTAGTTTTTACTGACGTCCTGTATGCCCAAAGTGTAGGATACAGCATGATATGCCAGTTGGATCGAGCTTTATTAATTATCCTTTGAAGAATGGTCTTCAAAAAAAATTTCACGGCTTCCACTTGCCCATTGCCCTGAGGATAATATGGAGATGAATGCTCCTACCGGAAACCTAATTTTAGAGCCAACTCAGCCATCATGCTATTCTGAAAATGACTGTCATGATCAGTGAAAATATCTCTAGGAATACCAAAACGAGCAATAACCTGGTTGAAAATAAAAAGAGCTGCTATCTCACCATCATTCCCAAAAGTAGGCATAGCCTCGACCCACTTCGTAAAGTAGTCTACTGCTACAATAATGTACTTGTGACCTTTAGCCGAGGGCGGGTTACAAGTAGTATAATCAATACCCCACTTTGTAAAGCGACCGACAGTAATGACTGGAAAAATCGGAGCTGGATGAGCGCGCATTTTTCGAGTATAGACTTGACACGGATGGCACTTTTTGACCGAATCCATACAATATTTGAAAATTGAAGGCCAAAAGTATCTATCACGCAAGATTTTTTGGGCTGTAGCAAGCCCAGATAAATGACCACCACAAGCTCTACTGTGGCAATCATTTAGCACAGCCTCAGCTTCTTCGAGAGTTAAGCAACGTCTCAAGATTGAATCAACCCCTCGACGGTATAAAGCATCAGCAATAATCAAGTAATTTTTAGCTAAGTGACGCAACGTACGGCGCTCATCTTTCGAAAAAGTAGAGGGAAACTTCGCAGTCTGAAGATACACAATGATATCTCCATACCAAGGATCCTGTGGAGAGATGAGAAACAAATGTTCATCCGGGAAGGATTCATCATAAACTATCTCTTCTCCACAGGGCAACTCAGAGATTAATTCCATGAAAACCAATGATTTCTTGGACTTGGTAGACAAAAACTCAAGATCAAATTCCTGCAAAATCACAATCCATCTATTGTACTTACCCCCAATCACTCGCCTACTGAGAACAAACTGAAATGGATTGGCTACTGCCAAAACATAAGTTTTTCGTAGAAGAATATAATGTCTGAGTCGTTGTACAGCATGAACAACTGCTAAAGCTAGCTTCTCTATCAGAGTATACCAGAGTTTAGGTCCTACCAAGCCTCAACTAAGATAGTATATAACATGCTCTGCCAGAGCATCGTCCTCCTGAACCAGAACCATACCAATGGTAGATTTTGCTGCTGCAAGATACAAAAGGAAATCCCTGCTATAATCAGGTAGACTCAATATAGGAGCAGATGTCAATGCTTTTTTCAAAGAATCTAATGAGCGTTGAGCGAAGTCATCCCAAAAGAATGGAAATCCCTTCTTCAACAATCTCATAAATCCTTTGGTAACTTCAGCATAATTTACAATAAATCTCTGAAGAAAATTATCTTTTCCTTGTAGACTTTGAAGTTGACGAATAGACGACGGGGGAGGCAACCGAAGTATTGCCTCAACCTTAAAGGGATCTACCCTAATCCCTTCCAATGACACAATGAATCCCAATAACCGACCGGATGTAATCGCGAAAACACACTTGTTCGGATTCAACCTAATCTTGTAGAAACGACATCGTTCAAATACTTGACGGAGGTGAGCAGGATGATCGATTCTCTTTTGAGAACGAAAAACTAAATCATCCAAATATTCCTCGATGATATGTTTGATGTCATGGAAGGCATATGACATGCCCCGCTGAAACATAGCCCCAGCATTTTTAAGACCAAAAGGCATCTTCTTGTAAGAAAAAGTACCCCAGGGACAAATAAAGCCAGTCTTATGTTGATCTTCAGGACGTATAGTAACCTGATTGTATCCGGAGAAACCGTCCATGAAGGAGAAAATATCATTACTGGCACACTCATCGATAATCTGATCTATAAATGGTGTGGGGTAATTATCTTTCGGACATGCTTTATCAAGGTCTCTGAAATCAATGCAAACTCGAATTGTTCCTTGTTTTTTATCCACGGGAACAGGATTTGAAACCCACTCTGTCAAACGAACAGGGAAAATAAATCCCACCTTGAGCAGCTTCTCCACCTCGGCTTTGATAGCTGCAGCCTTCCTAGGATTGACCAGACAAAGTTTTTGCCTCACAGGCTTAGCATTTTCGTAAGTCTTGATCTCATGTTGAACAATAGATGGATCTATACCAGGAATTTCCTCATAAGACCAAGTGAACACATCCCTAAACTCTTTAAAGAGATCGGTGTAAATCTGAATCTGTTCAGGGGAAAATTCAGCTCCGATGAAGACATTCTCTATAACATTGGGATTCCTGCAAATGTTCACCGGGATAGTTGGAGAAATCATAGCCATGTTCCCTTCAGCATATACCTGTGTTGGTGCTAAAGGGTTCAGGACCGGGTGAACAAGACCAGGAGACAAAGGACTTGGAAAACTTGATTCAACTTCGCTCAAATTAGGTAAAAAGTAAGACCGATGATGCAAATCATCCCATGGTCTATCTATACCAGTCATAGCTTCCAGGATGGCCTCTTCAGATGGAAGAGTGGTATCAAGGCAATCCTGGGCGGAAGAATAACTAAGTGTCCAAGCTGTCCAAGCCACATCGCCATCCAACTCTTCCAGAGAAAGAGGAGCTGGAATGGAATCTACAGATTCAATAATAGATTGATAAGCAATCTCAGCTACAGACATCGGAAATGCCATTCCACCCACTTGACCTTCCGCTAATGTGGAGGTAGGGGAAGGCAAGGTCCAAGGATCTGAAAAATAATGAGTTCTGAAGAACTCTCTTTGAATAGGAGCCCTGGAGGATGAAATTGCATTTATATGAACGGTAGGAGGTGGAATATCAAAAGTACCCATCAAAGAAGAATACGTTCCAACCCCTAAATTATCAACAAGCAGCTTGGCATTATCCAAATTTGGAATAGTTGAGTCAGTAGATGCATTCGGGTCTACAGGAGAAGAGTCCAGTTGATCCACTGTAACAATCCTACCTTCGTGGGGGAAACAAATAACCCGAAATAATGAGGATGCAATGGCATCCATCTCATAAATCCAGTTTCGCCCCAACAGAAGGTTGTAGTCCAAGCTTGCATCAACTATCTCAACCTCTATATTTACATTTTTTCCCCCAACAAAGATGGGAAAAGCTGGGATAATACCATGTGGTCTGTGAGAATGACAATCAAACACAGTCAGAAGAGTAGCAGATGGAACAGTTGCGGGAGATCCAATTCCCTTCCAGCATGCGAGAGACATCACACGTGGAAGCGCCCTCATCAACGACCGTTCGAAAAATATTGAATTTCCGAAACGACGATTTGATATGAAAATCCATATGATGGGGGAGTCTCTTTTTAAAATTAGACATATCAAATGTAATCACAAGAGATTTCTTTGGATCGATAGCCCCAATAGCAGTGAGCAGAGCACTGCATTTAGCAGGACAAGACTGGAGCACCTCAAGAGCCGACATGGCACAAGAACTCTGCACCAGATCTTCCATAATAGAGTAGTTCTGGGCAGCCCTGGAATTTGGATTAATCATTGTATGCTTCGTATATGCTTTTGGCATCTTAGGTATAGGCTCAACAGTAGGCCTCGTAATATGAAGCGGCTCAGTACCATCGGGAGCACCCTTGGCTTTCGAAGACTCATCTTCGCCATAATCACGGGATCTCATGGCGATATCCACATGAGCACTTATCATGTATATGATTGATGGAGTTTCCCCTTCCTGGGTGCTCCCAGAGGAAGCCCCAGGATTTTGATTCGCACCAACAACTAGCTGTTGCCCTTGGGGAAAAGGGTTTGTCAGCACAGCCTCGGAACTAGAAGAACCCTGCTGAGCTAACAAGCACTGCGCATCCTGAATTTTAGGGAAAAGGTGAGTAAGATGGTCTCCAGCACATAACTTGCACAGAAACTTCACTTTCTTTTTATCCTTTGGATCCTCACCAACATGCTCGTTGGATTTATTTGCATTACCCTTCCCATTCTTGCCCTTTTTCTTATTATTGTTCCGTCCCTTCTTCTTCCCTTCAGATTGTTGATTTTATTTAGGGTTAGAAGTCTGAACGACATTCACCGACAAAGATTGAGAAGGCAATGACTCAGCAGGCATAGCCTAACCAGAAGAAGTAGATTGTATAGACAACTGCTGCAATTGACTAAGCAGGTTAGTTGCACCACTATTGATCGACCCAATAAGTCCGTCACCATGAGGACCGGGTTTAGTCTTGGATATGTCTAATTTGGAGCGAGGAGCATTAGGCAAATATTTATGAAGGACACCAGACTGAGAATATATCAATTCAAGATGTTGGGCCCTAAAAATAGCCTACTCCTCGAAAAATACCCCTGAGAGGGATACATCCTTAGAAATATCTGCTTGCAGAGATTTCAAAAACCATTCCAAAAGAAATTCTCCCAGAATATAAGCTTTGATAAGCCTCTTCCTTCTCCGCCATTCCTGAATATGATCAGAAATGGGTTGCGTCGTCCTGCTTAAAATTAGTTAGGAGTTCAGTCCTGGCATCATAACGGATAGACAACTAGAAATGATTTAGAAATATAGTAGCCAAATCTCCAAAAGTAGCAAAAATGCCCCCAGTTAACTCAATATACCACTTGGCAGCATTTCCAGTCAAGGTGCATTGAAACAACCTCAACCTAATTGAATCCTCGATCAGGGAGTTAGATGAACACCATAAATGGAAAGTGATGATATGATCAGTTGGGTCGTCTCCATTCTTGCCTTAAAACTTTGGAATGTCTGAAGCTAGTTTGGTAGGAACCGGAGGCCACCCCAGACTATATCGGATCAGATCATTTGTTAATTTCGAAAAATCTGGCAAGTTCAACGTTGCCAGAAAAGGTAAACGAGGAGGAGCCTGAGGATTCCATCCTTGGTAGGATGAATTCCCAACATTCTGAAAAGAATAACCTGGATTTGATGAGGCACCAGGTTGCCAGAAAGAACTCATAGAAAATGTTGGGCCATAGGACCCAGCATTTGGAGAAGGACCCCCTCCCAACGTAGAGTTACCATAGACCGAACCAGTCCCCCCCCCCCCCTGAAGTAGTGAATAAAGAGGAAACCCCCTGGTAGGGGTTCCAAGCGCTAGAAAGAGGGGAAAAAGCTTGATAAGCACTCGACGAAGGGAAAAAAACATTCCCTTGTTGACCAGCAAGAAACTGATTCCCTGCCCCCACTGTTGTAAATACAGGGTTCCAACCTGTAAAGGTAGTCAAAATCTGACCTCCAGACCAAGGGTTAAAACTCTGAGTCTGAGAAGTAAAAGGAAAATACCCTAAGGAAGGATTCGAACTAGGAATATGCCCACTTCCGAAGGGGAACCCTTGAAAAGAAGCTGACCCAGTAGCCATGGAAGACGTGGGTGCAAACATAGTTGCAGCAGCGGAAAAGGCAAACGAAGGAATTCCACTAGTGGGCATTCCAAAACAAAAGGGACCAGATTGAGAAGCTTGTACTTGGGTGAAACCAGAGCCAAACACAGCAGTACTAGAAGTAGTCGAAGATATAGCAATTGTGCCTCCTCCTTCTAGTGAAGCAGGAGTCTGAATGCTTGCAGCATTCACGGCCGAAGCCGCGTTCCCAGTCAGGGCCATTGAAAGGTATGAATAAGATGGATAAGGACTTTCTGGTCTTTCTGACTCAGGTCCAATGTACTCAACAACAAACGGATAATCAGGAGGAAGAGGAGATGGAAGTTATTCAGAAAGCTGAGATACTTCCTCTACTTCTACTTCTTCTTCTCCTGGAAATAAGACTCTCGAGGTGAGAGGAGAGCTCCTCTCGGAACCAACTACAAAACCTTCAAGCCCTTGTGGAGGATCTCTCTCCACTGCTTCAGCTACCACTAGGTGATAGTCACCTGCTATATTACTCCTACGCCTTCTTGAAGAAGGCTCTACACTTTTGGGAGATAACCCCCGAACTCTTGTTGATTGACGAGGTGCTTGATCAGCCACTTTAACAGATTAATTAGACTCAAAAAAGTACAAAGCTAGGCAAGCTAGGAGCAAAGAGCACTCACTACAAAAATCCCTAAGATGCAACCAAGTAAGCAGCCTTCTTGTATTTCTGCTCCGGGTGATTAGGACCGGACACCAAAATACGAGAAAGCGAAAAATAGGACCTCCCAAAATTAGTCTAGGATAATTACGGCCCAGGCCTACTAGAAAAGGTAACAGAAACAGTTACGCTAACCTCCTAGTAACAGCCTTTGCTAGTGCAAGTACCCAAGCTTTGCCGGGGCAGCCTCCAGAAGTACTGCTGGAAGTGATATGATGTCTGCCTCAGGTACCATGGGTATTCCCCCCCACAGTCACCTGTGTGGAACCTAGGAATGGCAACTAAAGGCACCAACCCGTGTGAACAGCCAGGCGGAACGGTATTAAGGCAAGATCCAGTAAATTGGAGAGGGGGTATCTCTCTTCTCAACCTTCACTTCCCCTCGCGCTTGACTCTCTGGAGGAGACCTTTCTCGGTCCACCTAACGGTGTTGGATTTCGCTCATTTAATAAAATTCTATGTTTTATTTTGAGCGGCCTTGGAGAGTTAACTCTCCACTCACCTAATCCAAGGCCCTACAACCTAGCTAGTTGATGTATGACACTTAATAAAAAACTTGCTAGTTGTTTTTAAATTAATGCGCTTATTTTAGTTGGCTGTTATATTAAGTCAAGGGAATATGGAAATGAAACTCATGATGTTTTATGAAACAAAAAAGAAATTAATGAAAACCAAACTACATGCACATGCAGTAATTGCCTTTCGATGAAAATAAATTTCTACATAGGTTCTATGCGACTATATTTTTATTTTCAGATATCAAACTTCACACTCGCAAAATTTATGAAAAAGACTACAAATGTTTAAATGCGCCTAATGCAAATTACTAAGAGCATGCCAATTCTAAGATGCAAAATCTAATAAAGCAAAGAGAAATTTCCAAGAATCCCCTAGTTCTATCACTTTTCTGGTTGTCCACAAAGCTAGTTCCCAAATCAAAAACTCTCAGTATAAAGACACCAAAATATGCTCGAAATAAGAGAAAGAAACCAATGAAAATTCCCTTCCCAAATCAAGTCAGAAAATATAGGTAAGAAATCTCAACAAGGCTTCAAAAGATGGAAGGAAACCAAAACAAAAATGCAAAACAAAGGCAATGGAAAAACAAAATGTTTTTGAGCTTTTGAATTTTATAAAAAGAAGAAGATTTCAAAGAGACCAAGAAGAACTATCCAATTACCAAGCCAAACAATCTCTGAATTTCAAGCAAAACTTCAATAAAAATGCTTCAAATCTTATAGTGCCACTTAGTAGCAAGATTTATACGAGCAAAAGGAAGACAAGAAACTCAGTAACTTAGCCCAGAAGAATAGCACAATCTTGCAGCAAACAAAACTTCAAAGGCCCAAACATGACTCTTGAAAAATTGCAACAAGACCTAGTCAAATGAAATCAAGAAAACCAACCGAAAAGCAGACAAAAATTAAAGTGCAAAGCAAAACAAAAATTTAGGAAAGAGCATATGAGCAGAAGCTCTCTGTCTTGATTAAGCAAAACATCCAAGAATCTCCAGAAAGAGATCTTGGTACTCGAACCAGAAATGCAAGCACTAAAAACAAGGTTTGCCAAATAAGCCAGTCTTCAACCAAACAAGAGAGAACAAGACTAATAACCACTTTCAACACAATCCAGAAAACGACACTGCAGGAACAGGTCCCCACAGGCAGATAAGACCAAAAAGTCAAAAAAATCAAAATTTTCAAAATTTTCCTAGGCATACGCTACTTAGCAGTTTTGAAACAAGCATGCATACGCGACTGTGGCAAAGGAAAAACGCGTATACGCGACTTCCTTTCACTAAACCTATGTGTATACGCGTCTGTGTAGAGGAAAACTAGCATATGGAAAGGTAAATAATGAAAAACAAAAATGATCAAGCCTGGCTAAAGAGCCAGGTCTTTAGTTTGACTGAGAAAAAACTAACTGGATTGGAAATAATGATTAAAACTGTTGGAAACCTTTAAAACAGCTGAAACCACCCAACAGGGGAATCACAAGAATGCGATCCCCAGCGGAGTCGCCAGTTCTGTTTTGGGAAATAACTCCCTAGAGGTCGTTGGATCAAAACCTCCACAAATCAGGGCATGCTATTCAAGAAGGACTCACACAACCACACTTGTATACTAAAAACTAGATAACATCAATTGTAGAACTCACCCATAGATCCTACGTTTGATGTAGATCCCGCGGGGTCCAAACCCCCAGCAACCCTTCTTCCTCTTCAACCTGGAAATCAAGAAGAGACATGCACGGAAATCTAGTTGTACAGCATATATCTTTCTTAAATGTCAGTGTAATCCATGTGAAACATCATATAAACAATAATAAATTCTTAATTAACAATCTTTTCACATATGCAAGCAGATATTAACAACTAAATTTGGGAACAAGATGGTTCTTCTTTATTATGAACAACATGTACAATAATAGAAAGGTGGAGAGATCACCTGAATCCTTCCACGATCTTCGAACAGACCGTCATCTGGATCTGTCCTGCCCTTGCCTCACTAGGACTCTTTCAAGACTTGTGCACACGATATGACATATAAGCTGATGAACATCTCTAGGAAACAAGGGTTTCCTGTAAAAATCTGGGAATTGCAGGAGGCATGGGAAATCAGACTTGAATTTGGGCTCCAACAGAGTATAATGTCTATAATTTTCTCTCTCCCTTAGGCTATGCATATGAGGGGATTTTTATACTCCCTCAAAGTAGTTTCAATCTGTTGGAAATAGTTGGCCACGGGCTAGGGTGGTTGAATTACAGGAATAACCATCAACCCAGCCTCGAAAATAGGGATATATATATATATATATATATATATATATATATATATATATATATATATATATATATAATTATTTTAATGGCATACACGGAAAAGTATCTCTGGACTTGTGTATACACGCGGAAAAGTCTGGGCATACCCGCGTATGGGATTTTAAACACTGTTTTTAATGAACTTTTACTCAAGTCTGTGGGAATGGGTGCCCAAGGCCAAGAGACAATCATGAATCACATGAGGGTGAAAAATGATGCTATAACACTAGCCTATTGACGCAATAGATGTGCTTATATCTCTTTTTTCTTGTGGATGCACTATTAAATATATAGAAGGAAAATATGCAGTACAAATATGCCAAAATGAGATGTTTAAGGATTCATTGTAGAGTAGGAGATTAATATGACAAGTTTGAATTCACTGAGATATAAATTCCATAATTAATACCAATAAGCACTTGACTTCATTGTTGACATGTCTAACTTCATTATCATCATTGTAGTGTGAATTTTGGTGTTACTTGTCCTACCCAAAAAGATTAAAACTGGATGATTGGATGATTTATTTCTTCAAAAAAATTCTAAAAAACAAGGCCAAGAAATCGGATTCCAACAAATCTTGATAAAAACAAATAGTCTAAGAAAAAAAATGTTGAAAAAATACGAACTCAAAATAATTTAACATTAAAATAAATATTTCTCAAGAAAGCCTCAAGAGACACATAACATAATTAAATGAAATTTTATTTTATGTTTGCATGAAAAAGATTAGTTATTAAAAACACTTCTAATTTGTTAAAAAAAAACTTCTAATTTCTTATCTAAAAAAACAGAGTATACTTATATGTAAAGTGAAAAAAATAGTTATTAGAAACATTCTAATTTGTTAAAAAAACCTTCTAATTTCATATCTATGTAAAAACAGATAAAAATTGAATTGAATAGAAACTGCAGCTCACAGGTGAGTACTGCACCTAGAGACTGCACACAAATGGAGAGTACACTCTACATTTATTTAATCAAATGATACAACTATAAGTACATGACAAAGGAGAAGGAAGTTGTAAACAAACTCCTATATCCTAGGAAATAATCCTAACTTAAGGAGCTACATTACAACAATGTAACCATTTCTCCATTAATATACAATAATATTAATTATTTTCAACTCTCCCCCTTAATGGAGAAATGATTGTCCTGAATTCCTAACGTCCCTCTAAACAATTCAAACTTTATTCTCCCAAGAGACATAGTAAAAATGTCTGCCATATTGTCACAAGATTTACAGTATTCAACAAATATTTCTTTTGACTGAAGTTTTTCTCAAACAAAATGGAATTGAGTATCAATGTGTTTGGTGTTTTTGTGAAAAACTGGACTGTATGCTAGCTTAATGGTACTCTGGTTGTCACTTTTGATGGTAGTTGCTTCTTTCTGCTCTTCTCCTGCATTATGGAGAAGCCTTATCAACCAGATAGCCTCACATGTAGCTGCACCAATGCTTGGTACTCATCTTCAGTTGAAGATAAAGCTACAATACTTTGATTTTTTCTGCCCCATGCTATGACCCCGGATCTAATGCTGAATGCATAACCTATGATGAATTTTCGATCATCCAAGTTATGTGCCCAATCCCAATTTGAAAAACCTGCTAAAGTGACATTAGATGTGTGAGTGTATAGAATACCATAATCACTAGTACCACGAAGGTACCTCAACACACTTTTTTCTGCCACCTAATGACTTACGAGAGGATTAGACATAAACTGGCTCAACACACTAACAGAGTATGCCAAGTTTGGTCTAGTTGTAGTAAGATATATTAGACTACCAACTAGTTGTCTATACACAGTGGAATCCACCTCCTTAGTGTCATCGTCACTGCACAACTTTAGATTTTGCTGTAATGGTGTTGATGTTGACATATACTGCTCCATCCTAAATTTTTCAAGTAAAATTCTGGCATACTTCCCTTCAGTAAGAAAATTCTGTCCAGAATCTCTCCATATTTCCAGACTCGAGGAATAATGGAGATTTCTGAGATCTTTCATTTCAAAGACTTGCAACATATGCAATTTGATTTCCTTGATCATAGCATTTGCATTACCTGTTATAATAATATCATCCACATACAAAGAAATCAAAATAATCTGCCTCTGTTTATTATACTTGGTGTACAGATTTGGATCATTCATGCTTCTATGGAAACCATGATACAAGAAGAATGAATCGATCTTCTCATACCATGACCTGGGTGTTTGTTTTAAACCATATAATTCCTTTTTCAACCTTCAAATTAGATGTTCCTGCCCTTTTTTTACAAACCCTTCAGGCAGTCCAACTAGATCCCAAGTATGGTTTTCAGTAATTGATTCAATTTCTTCATTCATTGCAGCCCTCCGTTCATCAGGTTGAATTGCTTCTTTATAGTTTGTGGGTTCTACAATGTTTAGAATACTTGTCATTAAAGCATAGTCTTTCAATCTGGCTGGTAATTGAGTCTACCTACCTGATCTTCTCGGTAGAGGACTCACCTCAAATCTGTCTACTTCAGACTTGTATGGGCTTCCCTTATTGACTACATCACTTATTTCTGCTTCTTTCTGCCCCTGTTGCTGATTATCCTCACTATTTTCTTCCATCAATAATGGAATGTGCCATTCTTTATGACTATCTTCCTTTTCTTCCTCAACCTGTTCATGAAATATGACATCTCGACTAGTAAATAATTTATGAGTCACGAGATTAAATAGCTTGTATGCTTTAAACTCAGTGCCATATCCTACAAAGATACATTTCATGGCTTTAGGATCTAACTTATTTCTATCCTCCTTTGGTATATGGGAAAAAGCTTTTGACCCAAATACTCTTAAATGACTCACTGCTAGTTTGAATCCATATAATGCTTCAAAAGGAGTTTTAAAGATGAGACATTTAGTAGGACTCCTATTCTTTAAATAAACAACAGTGTTGATGGCTTCAACCCAAAAACCATTCGATAGACCCTTACCTTGAAGCATACTTCTTGCGCACTCCACTAGAGTTATGTTCTTTCATTCTGCCACTCCATTTTGTTGTGGAGTATGAGGCACTGTAAACTATTGAACAATCCCATGATATCTACAAAAATTCATGAACTCACCCAACCTATATTCTCCCCCTTTATCAGAGTGGAGAATTTTTATGCATTTTCCCGTATACTTCTCTACCAAAGTTTTAAATTCTTTAAAGAAATGAAAGGTCTGACTCTTTTTAATTAAAAAATATAGCCAAGAGAATCTAGTGCAATCATCAGTAAACAGAAGAAAATAATATGCACCACCTAGCAACCTAGTCTGCATAGGTCTGCATATGTTTGTATGCACCAGCTCTAGCATATTTCTTTCCTTTCTATCAATACATAGAGGAAGTTCTTATTTATACATTTTCCCTAATTCACATCCATCACAATCTAACTGAACACTATGAAAAGTAGGGAGTCCATCGACCATACCTTTTCTTTGAAGTAGCATGAGGTCTTGTAAATTAAGCTCACCGAATCTCTGGTGCCAGAGGTTTTCGACTGTCAATCCTATTGAAATCATGGCTTGTTGTGGCATGCTTTTGACATTTAATCTGTACATGCTCCCCACATGCACTCCTGATGCAAATGTTTCCATCCTACTATCCTTTATAACACAACGTGTCTTGAATAATTCTACTAGAAGATCCTGATATGTTATCATAGATACAAAGATCAAGTTTTTCTTAATCATGGGCACGTACATCACATCCTTAATATGTCTGATGTCATCGCTAGGCAACCTTACCGGAATATCACTGTACCCTTTGATCTCATATCCTCTGTCATCTCCTAAATAAATTTTAGATCCACAAGAAGTTTCTTCAGGAAATTCAAACCACTCTCTCTTACCTGTCATATGTGAGGATGCGCTAGAATCAACATACCATAAGTCATCCTCATCTTCCTTAGAAGGTGAAAGAGCACAATCAGCTACAAATAGTTGAAGATCGTGACTGTGGTCTTCATCAAAAAAATATCTTGTGTGCCTACTCTGCTTATTCCTCACTTCATATGTCTTACTCTTAAAACAAAACTTAGCTTGATGGCCATTTTCACCACAATAAAAACATTTAATGCTAAACAATTGTTTGTAGACATACCTCCAAATGGTATCTTTTGAAACATGCTACCTCCCCTCTATTGTTGTTGTTGTTGTTGTGGTTGCTTTCATTTAAATGGTATCCTCTTCACCATCAGAGCAAGATCGTCATTCTGAGGTCTTAAATTCTGTCGTCGCTCTTCTTCTTGTAGCAAAATTCCTGTCAATTATTGAAATTCAGGGGCTTTATCCCTTGCTACCAACCTTGTGACAAACATCTGATATTCATCCTTAATTCCATTCAATGTGATTGTGACTATATCGGAATCAGACGCCCTCTCTCCGATATCACCCAACCTGTCTTTCAGGTCTTTAACCCTTGCAACGAATCTAGTAGCAGATTCATTTTCCTCCATCCTCATTGAAAACAATTTTCCTCTGAGAAACAAGATGCGATTTGTATTTTGTGTCTGGTATAAGTTCTTGAGCATCGTCCAGATATCAGTGGAATATTTTCCATCTTTGATGTGTGGGATAATATTATCCTTGATGGACATATTCAATATGACTTTTTCTTTTTTCTCCCTTTTATCCCAATCTTGTATAAGTGTGGTTATTCCTATTAAAATATTTAGTTTCTGCTCATCACCTCTGACAATTGACCACGCATTTTCTCCCTCAAGCAGTGTCTGTAGCTTGAATTTCCAATTAGTGAAATTGGACCCATCGAGTTTGCTAGAATCGTTAAGATATGTTTCCATGGTATTATTTATATTGGATTGATCGGATTCCAGACCCTCTGATGATTCTAATCAATTAAGTAATTACAAGCTACACTAATAAGAAATCAATACATACCAGATCCTAATCACAAATTTTCCACTGATCTGGCACGATCTTGTGACTACAACTCAGATCCACAACCAATCTAAAGGTTATTGTTTCTGCAACTCAGGTCCACCACAAATGGGCAAATCCCATGTGCATAACCATCAACAAATGTGTCTACGACTCAGATCCACCACAAATGGGCGAATCCCATGTGCAAAACTACTAAAAGAGAGATATCAAAGCCTTTCTAAGCCAAATATCCGCGCCCATATAAAATCTGTGCAAGTCCTGAAATTCGCGCGGGTATGGCCCTAACAGTCGCACTGATTGCAACTATCGGCGCAACTATTAGGAAGTACAATGCGCCGACCCTCCCGTGCTCAGAAAAAAATATCCGAGACTTGTGAGTGAGGTGTTCACTGCAGTCCGCCTACTCCTGTGCGCATTGAAGCTCTTGTGTGCACCATAGCCACGAAGGCTATGTAGCCATGAAAGCTTTGTAGCCGCAAAGGCTTTGTAGCAACTTAGGGTTCTAAAGAAAAAAACGGTCTCACCTGATCTGAGCTCTGATACCAAGATAAAAATTGAATTGAATAGAAAATGCAGCTCACAGGTGAGTACTGCACCTGGAGACTGTACATAAATGGAGAGTACACTCTACATTCATTAATCAAATGATACAACTATAAGTACGTCACAAAGGTGAAGGAAGTTGTAAACAAAATCCTATATCCAAGGAACTAATCCTAACTTAAGGAACTACGTTAAAATAGTGTAACCATTTCTCCATTAATATACAATAATATTAACTATTTTCAACTAAAACATCGAGGGTACTTATTTCTGAAAGGAATTCAAAAGCATTACTCTAAAGAGAAAAATGCACCGAGAGAAGGAAATATATGTCCTAGCCTTCGAAAGCATTATCATCCAGAGCTGAAGGCAGCATATCACCCACTAGGCCTTATTGAGAGGTACACCTCAACCTAGATAAGAAAGGTTATTTAGTATTGTTGAGCCAACTTGTTGTATCATCTTTCTGCTGTATTTTTTACTTACCTAGTCGATTTTATCCACAATTTTATTTTTTTCCGACCTATGAGTTTTTCCCCAAACAAAAATTACCGAATTATTGAATTCGAATTTCACGTATTCATGGCCGAATCGAACTGTATTATGGAATTTCCGAATTAGTTAGCGTGATTCAGCGGAATTTCGTAACTATGGTGCAAATCAAAATAAGGATTATATATGATGGATGGTAACCTGGTCTCTTGGATTGATTGGAGTCAAGAGCTAAAAAAACTAGAGGTGGAGCATAAGTATTTTGCGATGGACTTAAGTAACCATTATATCAAAACTCTAGAAATCACTATTTGATTTGATAGTAGATGGTTTGGGTTAACATCCAAGAGACCTCTCCCTGATGTTTTGGTTTAAGTCTGCTTGATTTGTTTACAGAAAAAATTGACCATAAAAGTAGAGTAAGGCACTAAAATAAAATTCATGTTTCTAATCATCGGAATAATATGTATTTTATCTATAGTTAATTGTTTTACTTAGTGTATCTATTTGTCTTGGTATTGAAACAAGTGCTACATAGTAGCTACTACTTGACGCTTAATTTAAATATGGGAATGTTTCACTTTGATAAATAAATGATAGAGTTTTGAATATATATATATATATATATATATATATATATATATATATATATATTATAACAATAAACCATCACTAAACTCAGCGCTTAGCTTTATAAAAATAGTCCTCACTAACTAGAGAAATCATTTGATTTATTATATTATTTTGAAATATAGTTAGTAATATATAATCATTATTAGTTATTTCTTTTAATTTTATTGATATCACTAAAATAAGACACTAGGCATTATAAAAATGGTCTTCAAATTATATTATTTTGAAATATAGTTAGTATTACATAATCATTATAGTTATTTATTTTAATGTTATTGATAAGTGATCTTTTAAAAAGGACAAAATTTCAATTAAAATAATTTATTATTCTAAATGATTCCTAAAAGATAAATTTTCCACATTATAACATATTTCTTAAATTTAAATTATTAAATTATTTCTAAATAATTAATTTATTTGTGTTCATTTTTTATTATCCAATTCCACGGTGACATTTTGTTAAAGATGGAATTGTTAGAACTAAAATCCTTCCATAAAATAAAATTTGAATATTAATAAATACTATTTTATTAGATAAAATGTTAAATTTCAATTATTAATAATATTTGATTTTATTTATAATTAAAGTGAAATTTTAATTAATAATACGTGATTATATATATAAAATAAAAGTTAAATGGTAGTAAAAAAATATGATGTTATTTAGTTATATTTATAATTGATAGGTTTTGTTGTGAACATTATCTATGTTTAAAGTGTTTGTGGTATTAAAATGAAATTTAAAACAATTTATAATTAGCTAAGAACTCATATGATTTATATTTAAAGAAATAGGTTAACAATCCAAAACTAAAAACATATCATATAAAGGGAAGTTTAAATCATCATAAAAATAAAAATGTAAGCTCTTATCAATTACTAATTAATTTTAATAATATAATTTTATTTAAATGTAATAATGAATAAACATATATCTATATATAATAGTTAATAATGATTGTCCCTGAAATAAAAATAGATATATATAAAATAACTAATGAAAAGAAAATTAATATAATTAATTGAAAAAATATTAAAAATAAAAAATTCTTTACTTTGTAAATCTTATATTAATTAATTAAAAGTCAGTATAAATTATTAAGTTTTTATTTATAATTAAATTAAAGATGAAGAAAACTGAATAAATTGCCACAAATTTAAATATGTATTTAATGAAAAAAAATACAATATTAACCATTCATTAAAGTCAAAATCAGAAGAGTGAAATAGTAAAAGAAAAAATTGAAATCGTGCAGTTTTGATCCCTTTCCTAACTATGACTTAACTAAACCTTGTTTTAAAATATGAATGGCTGTAAGTCACTGAAGAAATCGTTTCTTCCTGAACTCATGCATAGAGAGGACTTCTAGTCGACGTTGTTGTGTGGAATCCAACTTCATAGGAGAAATTCACAACGTTATACAAATTCACAAAATCTTCATATGACATATATAGAAATTTATAAGTCCTTAATGTGAATAATAGGAACATAGATACCGGAGTATTTCATACCGGCCAAAGGCTTTTCCAACAACACCTAATTCTCTTGCCAGGGTGAGCGAATTTCATTTGCTTCTCAGATAAATGTTTGAAGACTACATTGTCACATGAGAATCTTTTAACAAATATATAGCTTTCCAGGTTCCTAGGTCTCACCAATTTTATTTTTAATCTGTAAATTTTTCTCTATTTCCACATAGTATTATAATTGCGGAAGTGAAATTTAAAGATAATCGTCCGACCATTACGTCACAATATTTAGTTTAGACCATTACGTATGAAACATTAGGGTTTCGTAAGACGAGGCACTTGCAAAATTAAAGTGAACTAGTGTATTGTTTATGTCTGTTCTATACGTAGCACATCATGGTGCACAGATCACGAAAAATGGTATCAATCCATAATATGTTACAATGTTTTTGAATCATGATGCATTTTATAATAAGAAGTGAATAATATTAACCAATGGGAAAGAAGAAAAATATATTTAAATAATAAAAATAAATAAATAATTAAAATGATTAAAGTTAAATTATGACAAAATTATAAAAAAATTTAAATCAAAATTAAATTAATGTCAAATCAGTAGAAAATCCGATGCTTTATATCTGCGTAGGAAGGAATAATAACATCAAAAGCTTGAAAACTAAAGATATTAAAAAAAAGATAATTTGTATATTATCTAAAGGTTCAAAAAATTAAAAATGAAGTGAGATATATTATAGGATTATTTTATTAAGAATAATTGATTGTATGAAGAACAAAGATGGGATATAGAGCTTGAGGAGCAAGAGGAGTAGTGGTAGGATGAGGAAGGTTACCTACAAACCCTGTTTTACAAGGCTCAATTCTATGGAGACTTCGCAAAGATGATATGTTGAAACTAGTGATATTAGCGAAGAAGAAGGCGTTGAAGAAGAAAAATGGGAGGTTGAACTAAAGACTCTAGAAGAAAAAATGATAAATATGATTGCCAATCTGATTACGAAACCCAAGATGGAAGTTCCCATTTACCAGGGAGCCCAAATGATAGAATTTAATCGATTGAATCAATCCTATGGATAAATCCTTCAACTCTGAAAATATAGCTGAAGATAAGAAGTTGTAATTTGCAATAAATAAACATAAGGGACACGATTCATTTTAATGGGACAACATGCATGCAAATAAAACAAGTAAAGGAAAAAAGAAGATTACCAATTGAGATAGAATGGTAGAAAAATTAAAAGGTAAATTTCAATGTAAGGACTGTGAGCTAACTCTTTCGAGAGAAATGTAGAATCTTAAACAAAACTCTATTTTGTAAAAGAGTATATAGAAGAATTTTATAGGTTAAACACTAGATCTCGTCATGTGGAAGAAGATCCTAAAAAGCTATCTAGATATAATAATGGATTAATATTTTAAATACAAGATGAGTTAAATATTTTGTCTACAAGAACTATTGAATAAGCCTACTAGATAGCCCTGAAGGTAGAAGAAAAGCTGCAAATGAAGCAAAGTGAGAGAGAAAGGGGAATAATATACAAGGAGAACGCGAGGACAATAAAGTAGAGGATAATCAAGTAGAGAACAATCAAACATAAGAAAAGAAAGCAGAAGATTTACCTTCCAAAGTGAATAAGGACACAATTTATATCAACCAACATCATCGTCAAGAGGCAACAATACTTATCACCCAACATCATCATCAAGAGGAAACATTTCCTATCAACTAGTATTATCGTCAAGGGGAGGATATTTTACAGGAAATGTGAGGTACTTACCCCTTCATTTTACCTTTAAGTAATGGGTTAACATATTTTTATGCGTATTTTGTTCCCTTGATTATATATTAATTTTTTTTCCTTCATATATATATATATATCTATATTGGTTGTCCGTGGATCTTAGACTTATTGATGCCCCGACTCCCATTGCTCGACTTCCCCCTGGAAATGATCCTCCTTGTTGATGCATCACATCTACAGGACCTTCATGGTGTTTTGAGTTTTCAATTTGAGCCTTCCTGCGGGACTCGACCTAATGGCTTACGGCCCACCAACTTCCTCGCTAATGACCACGTTATCTCTTCACCACATCTGCCATGGGTCCTTGTGGCCCTACCACCCTGCTACCTCTATATGATTGCTTCTGGGTAGCGACATTAGGAACAAAGGTGTTTTTTCAACCATCGTTCCGTCAAGTGAAAACCTGGGACTTTCCCTCGGACATTCCATCGTTACACTATTTCCAACCTCCAGGGTCTGACAATTACCCAAGTGACGTAACCCTGACGTCGAACATGCCCTGTTCCATCGTTATAAGGTTTCACTTGTCATCCGTAAGTGGCTTGTTGCAGCAATCGAGATGCCCAACTACTGGCCGCGAATCCTCAAGACTTTGTGTCAATGTTGTCTCCATGCGAAAGAAAACATCCTTTGGTAGTATTGATTCATACTGGGTCCCCGCCTGATAATCAAACCCTCAAATCCAGACATGAATGAAGATTCCTTTGTGCAACTTTCTAAAGTTCTGACCTTTTGGGATTTTGGGGCGGTCCCTTTACAATAACCTTCCCTCGCCTAATGGTCTTGGTAATGGAAAAATTATGTCATCGTCTCTTAACAGAACCTTGAAGCTATTTTTCCATTAAGTCCCTGACTGTTAATTTAAATAACCTTCCAACTTCCCACTCTATGGTCTTCTTCCTTGTCGTTCTCACTAACCTCTTGAAGGTAATATCATTCCACCAATCATAAATCCCCTTTGACCAGGGCTTCGACTGTTCTGTGGATAAGGTTAGCTTGATTCTTCTATAAGTTTAGGGCCTCCATCCTCTGATATGAAACAATACCTTCCGAATTCTTCATGTCATGACTGGGTCGAAGGCTCCTAAATCTCCAATGAGAGATACCTTAGTTGGAGACCTTGATGACACTCTCGGCTACAAGCTCTACCACCATTTAGACTTCTCTAAAATAGCCTTGTAGACATAGATTTTCCTCAAGTGTCTCGTAGACCTCTAGATGCATTTTACGGGTTCACAATGATACTCTTGGTTTCCTTGGGTGATTTATGACATTATCGCTCTTGAAATTGAGCACTTGGTTATCCAGCGAGTTCGTCACCCACGATTCTTCCCATCTCATAGGGAGGGAATACCACCATGGGAGAAATAGGAACTGTTGCATGGATTACCTACCACAGACTTCTATTAGAATTTGGGGAGGTTCCAACCTCACTTGCCACAAGCCGATCATGCCAAACCTTGCACCAGGCCCATAAAAAATCTCCATGTTGATGCGTAGAGCCATCAAGTACCTAAGTTGTTTCTTTACGATGCCAACAATATATATTAAACATATTGAAATGTGAGGCTAAAGAAAATTAAGGGAAATTTGGTGGCTCAACCGATACTAGGGAAAAAAAAATTTCGATGTTAAGATCGTGCTCTTCCAACAACACAACAACTTTTAATGTGACCACAGATGACTCACAAGCGAATACAGACCCTTGTGTGCGACAGGTCTCTTATGTAATCTTATATTAATAAAAGGGTCTCAGAACCCACCATTCTTTAAGCATTAATCCAAGCTTTCATGGCTTGTTGCTATATATTATGACCCAGTCTTAGTTAACATAAAATTATTATGTTTTTACGTGCCAAATATTTCATGTTTACACTAGTATTTGTTAGACATATTTCACTTTTTCTTTTCTCGCACGTTCTTGCGATTCAGTTCATACACATACATGGATACAAATCGCTTAACATATCCCACAAGGAATGTAACATATATACAAGTTTCATCGACACATTGCAGTCCCTAAGTTAAAACCATTATCCATAAGATAGTAACATCATTCATCATATACTAAACATAATACACATTTACTTATCTTGGAATATGCAGGGAAAATGATTATGGGACAAGGACTCTCCACCTAACGGTAGATAGTTGTAGCTGCGCTTAGTTGTAGCTGTCACCTCGAGCAAAATTCTAGATTCTAGGGGGAGTGCTTGCTTCAAGGACTAACACATCAATCTACCACTGATTTTGGGACTCGGGAGGACTTCCTTCCTCAATACCACCAATTGGCAACTTCTTACTTGGTCAAACCAGGGGTCTAGAAGTGCCAAACCTCCCCCCAGGTGCTCAAACAATGACTCACCCCCTTCGAGGGAGTCCAAAATCCATTGTTCCATCGGGGTGTTAACCATCAATCTTAATTTTGGTCTTCCTCAACTTCTACTTCAAGATGGCCTCTACCCAAGCTCGTACATGGTTCCAAATTTTTCTATCTCAACCCATAGCCTCCAGGGAACCAAGCTGTTACACGAGATGGGTCCCAACAATAGGTATTTTTTTAAGTTTGTTGTGTTATCCTCCAGCCCTTAAAACTCTAATTTTTCTTACATTAATTTTCATTTTTATCCATATTCTGCTTAGTAGAAAGACTAATGGGTGTTTTTTTATATTGTATGGCCTAATGTGATTAATATGTAGGGGATTGATGGAGGCACCTAAAGAGAATATAGGGGGATATTCCACCTCATTTTATCCCTAATTCGGTGTGAGATCTCAAAATCCTTTTCAATAGCTCCAATCCACTAGCATCTGAGGAAATCCAGGTGCATGACAAGGACAAAGGGAAACATATACAAAAATATCGACATTTTGGAGGGGAACATTCCTGATTTCATGGGAGATTCAGGTTTAGAGCCCTTTTTTTAAGTGTGACAAAATGGCCTATAACGACATAGGTGGAGTTTGAAGACCCAAATACCAAGGAGATCGGTGCAAACCCTAAAAGTATTTGAGCAGAGAGGAAACGAGATTTGAAGTCAAAACCCCAATTGAAGGAAGAACCTTGTGTCCACTCAGTGAGCAAGGGCTCAAAATTTGTTGCATTAAGGAAACCACCTAATTAGAAGGCAACAAACTAATGAAACAACTAGTAGGATAATCACGAAAAATTGAAGAATATTGATATTAATGGGTCAAAATGACTTGTGAGTATGAGGAATCCAGGATATAATCACTACCTTCTTCATCACGTGTTGTCGATGGACAAGCCATTTCCCAATCAGAAAGCGAGGGATTGGGAGGGAGGCAAGTGTGCTGGTTTTGAAAAATGTGTACAGACCCTGAACAAAGAAGCACAAAAAACAACAAAGACAATGGAACCTGAGAAAAACCTTGGCAAAGAAAATTGTTGTGAAGAAGAAACTAGAACATATAAAAAAAAGATATTTTATAGAAATTAATAGCTAATTCCCTTTAGGACAACAAAACAATAACAAAAATCCCACATTCACTTACTATTTATTAAAAACTTATTATTAAAATTATTTTTTATTATTTCGATTTTATAATTATAAATATATATTTATAAATTCTTATTTTATATATATATTCGTTATTCCATTTTCCTAACCAAATATAAAACATAAAACAGTAGTGGTAAAAACGAGATGGAACTTTATATATTTAAAATTTAAATTGGAAAGATATAAAATAATAAATATTGCATTTGAATTATTTTGAGTTTTTAAATAAAATAAAATAAAATAGTATATAATATTTTCTAATTTTAATTTATAGTTTTTTCATGATATTTTTTGCGTATGAGTATGGTATTTTTCTCTTATGTGTTTTATTTAAATGCTAATAAGTAAATTATTTTATATGCATTTTAATTTAAAGTTCGACAAGTATCAAAGAATCTAATTATTTTTCACTCTAAAAAATGTTTACAACTCAAGAGAGATTTGATCTTTTAAGTGACATTTTGTGTAGAAACGACTATCCAATTAAATATGAAATCAATGTTTTGAAATATAAAAATACGTTGTAAGGTTATTTTAAACCTTTTAAATTGATCAAATAAAAGTAAAACAAAAATAAAATAAAATTATAATTAAATTAAATAAAATCTAAAATAAAATAAAATATAAATATAAATTGATTAGTTATAATGAATAAATATTAATAATTAAATTAGTTTTGATAAATTTCAACTAAAAATCTAGCAAACTCTAAAAAGAATCAAATCTTTCAACATACAAATTATTTTTTAAATACAAAATTAGAAAAAATCCTTTTCTCTAAAAGAGATTTTATTCTCTAACATTTAATAGATTCCAAATATAAATGGATAATATTAATAAATTTTAACCCACCAAGATTAAACAAAAAAACACCTACTCTCTTTAAACAAAATAGCTATTCCCTCTAAAACAAAACATCTATGCCCTTTATTAATTAGAAAATAGTATTTTGAAAGCTTTTTATTAAATTGAAAGTCATATTAAAAAATAAAGAAGACATACATGATCGAAGATGCGTGTGGACCGGAGAGCAACTTGCATGAAGGATGAACGAAAGACGCATCGATAAATGGAGCCTTCCCGACTTTTCAATCTCGACCACCCATTTCTACCCGGCGGCTTCCGCACTTTGACGGTTTAGGCATCACTTTGGTACCGGTGGCAAGAAACATTTAAGATCAAACTAAGACCTTTAAAATTTTCTCAATAAATGAAAACTCACAAAGCTAAATGGCAGGTGTGATATTTATATAGTTTATGCTCGTTTACATAGAAGAGATATGCATTTAAAAAAATATTATTTAACAAAATAATGAGTTTTGAAGCATATCATACAATGTACAACTTTGGTTTCGTATTTTATGGATTTAAAACTTATTTCTCAATTTTTGTTGTATATGTTCAAGTTAAATATAAAAAATATACCTTTTTTTTCTTTTATTAAATCTTTATCCAGTTATAAAGTTTACATTACGTATTGTTTTTCTAAAAAAAATCATAACATATATTTAGTTGTTTGTAAATATTGGTTTTATCAAACTTACATTATATATGAGATATATAATATAGAAAGTAAATAAAACCAAACAAAAATAGCTAAAACAAATTATCAAATATAACTAAATTAAAATAAACATATTTTGAAGATTAATTTATTTAATATAATATATTTTAGTTTTATTTTATTATATTAAAATAAATCTCAGATCTCATCCCATCTTAAAGAAAAAAACTTATATGTTACTAACAAAATTACAACTAATAGCTTAAAAAACAAATAATTACAAAATAAGAGAAATCCAGCATCTCTAATTATAAATGTTTACATGAGACAATAATATATAATGTTTTATTAATAAATTAAATTAGAAAACATATATATTTTTAAATTAAATAATTAAATATATATCAAATTATATAGAATATTTTTTAATAAACAAAAATAAAATAATAACTAAAATTTTAATACAATAAAATATTTAATAATTTATGAACAATTTGTTTTTAATAAAAATATATTATTAAAATGAACTCGAACTTCTAGACAATTAAACTTATATGGTTAATTTTTCAAAACAACAATAAACTTTCGACCTTTCAAGTAACTTACCTATTAAGCAATTAACTTTTAATTTTAATTGAAAATAGCAAAGATCTCTTTTAGAAAAGTAATGAAGTACGATTTCCTTATCAAAGGAAGGCTTTTTTTAAGAATGTTCCAGTAAACCTTATAAATAAATTAATAATTAAAATGAAATTACATTAGTGTATAATTAAAATGGTGTATTATTATAATATTTTTAAAATAGGTTTTTTTTTTTAAGTTTAGCAATTGTTTTTTTAATTTTTTATTAATTAAAAAGAGAAAAGCAGGTTACAGATAATAATATTAGATGGCCTCAATTTGGAGGTAACTTTTGTGTCCTCTCCAATTTCCTGAATGCTAATAATTGCCTTAGCCAGTATACATTTTAGTGTCTAATAAATATGCATAGATTGCTAGAATAATGATATTCTACTCCTCATATTTCCCGGGTCCTTTAGAAATTCTATTGCCTCCTCTTGTATTTCCCCTTCTTCCTTGGTTTGGTAGTCTCGTTCCCAACCTGAGATAAGTGTTTTAACTTGAGGTGGAATGCCTATGGAATATGCATCAAAAATATTTTCCATTATCTCTTTACCTGACTTCCTTCCCCTCTTACTGGGGCATGCTTTGGTCTTACTTTGATTCTGTTTACCTTTGTCTTTGGCATCCTTTTTAACTGCTTCGCCTTTAACCACTCTGTCTTGCAAGTGGAGTAAAAACTGTTGGATAGACTGACATTGTCGGGGCAAGTACGTGACCAGTGCTAAAGAAACACCTATATAGAAATTAAAGATACCTATATATTGCCACAAAATTTCAATAATTGGTTTAGTGAAACAACAATGAAAGAGATATGGACTGTCAGTAGTAACATCCTCATATTTAGCAGACCAATACATGTCATCATTCCTCCTTCCCATCGTCCACCGACTTATAAGTGTGGCAATAAGAATTTTCTTAGCTTGCCACGACAAAAAATGCATGGCGAGAATATTTCCATTCTCCTCGTGCATATTTACAAGCCAATGGTAGAGACTCCCCTGAAGAGAAGTGAAGTGCCTCAGAGCCCAAACCTTTCCCCACAGCAGAAGATGAAAAACCCAACGAATCAAACTGAAATACCGCAAGGTAAGACAGAAACCCCTTGAAACAGGAATGAAACCCCTTGAATCAGGAATGAACCCTCTCAAAACATAAATGAAACCCCACAACTCCTGCAGAAGAACAACTGTAAGACACTCTTTACTCGAGAGAGTAGAACGACCATCACAATAATTGGAGTCCAAGCCCCCCATATTACAAAAAAACTGAGTGGGTAAAACCATGGTTGATGAATTCAATAGAGCGTTGCCAACATAAGTGTCGTTTGAATCCATGTAATAAATTTCACACGCTTGACGAGCCAAACTATTAGGGTTGCATACAGAGGAGATAGTTGGGTGAATGGTGCAGGGGCAAAGAAAGCAAGACATGCAGAGTCCATATGAGACCAAGCTAGACGAAAAACAAGACATGCATAATTCAATTGAGTAAAAACATAGTCGACTATATAACTTAACGGCAACCAACAGAGCCTATACTCCTTAAAAAGAACCAGAAGACATCTCGACTTCGAGACGTTCGAACCCAAGTGCCCATGCAGACGAGGTTTCCAGAATATAACTCAATACCATAGAACAAAACCAGAAGATAAATATCATATTCTACCCAATCTTGAGAACTATTGTAGAACCCACACAATAAATAAAACCCAAAAAATACTATAGAGTTATCAAACACACGGATAAGAACCATGTTGAAGACCTGAGAACCATCTCCTTTCGCAACAACAAGCATGGTGTATAGGCTGAGAACATATCAAGTTGAGGAATGCGAGCCCGACGTCCAGGACTACTCTCGCACGACAGCTCCCTTGTCTACTCTCTCTTCCATCATAAACTATCGCAATGGGTTACCACCTTTCCCCTCTCCACCCTTCATAACTCACTTAACACGCTGGTGTTGTTTCCCACAGATCATGAGTTGGCAACCACCGTGGTGTGGGTGGTAGTACTTACTTGTTTGTCCTCGAAGACATCAAACAACCATATGGTAAGCACGATCTCGTGCCACCTCTCCTCTCTTATTCACCACTTGGCACCCTAATCAGAGATTTAAAGATATCTTTTTAAAATTTCGTTTCAATTGAATTAACTATTAAGTAATCAATTTTAAATTTTGATTTGGATGAAACAAATTGAAAAATAAAAGTGGAAAATTTAATTTTTAAGTAATTATTTTTAAATTGCAATTTGGATGAAATAATTTGAAGAGTAAAAGTGAAAAATTAATTACCGTAGGCATTACTCATTTTCATTTTTCATGGTTTTACACATAACTGGAAAGCCAAGATGATGCGTTGTAGAGTGGTTGGAGAGAGCTTTTCATCGAACTTCCACTTCCATACAAGTAATCACAGGGAATGTGCCGGCCAACAACACTGTTTCCGATCTGGACTTTCCCAAATTCAGCCCAACTTCGACCAGGAATAAAATGGGTACGTTGCAGCAATGATTAGCCAATCACCAGTACAATTAAATACAATGGGCAGTACCGTTAAACCCATGAATGATAATTCAATTAGTTAGAATTAGAATATTAAAAAAAAAAATTAATAATGTAAACCTATACATTGTGATGTAATTTTTGGTCATACCCTGATTAATTAATGGTCAAGAACTGAACCTAATGCATGCAGAGGGATAATAAGTGGGGGAAAAATTCAATGGGTCAACTAATTTTGGATACCTAAATTTTAAAGTGTGAATATTTTAAAATTTGACCAGATTTACAGATAACTAATAATATTATTAAGAATTTCAATATTTTTACAAAATTAATTCAAAACATCTTATATTTTGAATATTAAATATTTTACATATTAAAAATTAAGAAAAGCAGCCCCATGCTCCAATATTTTTGAACTTTAAAATAAGTAAGTCGAGCAATCCACATGAATTGAGTAGTCAATCGACATACACATTCCCATGATAAGCCTTGGCTTGAATTCACAAAGTTATAGCAAGTGTCATGTACTTATTTTAGGTGGTGTATATATAGTTTTAGTAGATTTAATGATTAAGAGTATGAGTTTCTTTTTAAGAAGTCATTAATTTAAAATTAGATGGGTAAAGTATGTATGCCTTGCTAAACTTAGCAGTCAAATTATTGTAAAGAATTATAGCTTAACAATGACCTTAAAATTAAATAATAATAATAATAATAATAATAATGAAAAAAAAATTCCCACAATTCATCATCAAACCATTTGAATTTTCAAAAAGCATCCAGTTCACTAATCACGATCACACAGCTTGGGGATTTGTAATTGTTATTTTTTTTTCAAAATATTATAATTAATTTCGACTTATTTATATAGGGAGGATGTCTAAATGTTGTTTTTTTATGAAAATATTATATTTAATTTCTTCTTGTTTATACAGGAAGGATTTCTAATTGTTATTTTTATCAAAATATTATTTTTAATTTCTACTTAATATTTTCGTATTACGTTTATATGTAAAAACTTCTCATTTAAATCCCTTAAGCTAGAAAACCCTTGCGTAACCCAAGCCTCTGTTCTCTCCCCACATGGAATTCTATTTGGACCTGCATGTGGCATGTTGTGTAAGAGGAGCAGTGTTGCCCCTACTTATGGTCGTTAGTACTGAAAGACACAACACACATAGAAAAAGACACAAAAACAACAAGTAGCTCTAGTTGCTAACAAAAACTCCGAGACATAAGTTTACATAACATCAAATTTCCAAATTCAAAAACAATTTACAACAAACTATGTAACTAATACTACAACTGCCTTACAAAACTGATTGTGCCTCTTCTTCTATCACAACTTAACTAGTTGTATACAAAAATTAAGTTAGTTATTTCCCTATGGTGGTGACGTCCTTTTCACGCAGAACAGGTCGAGGCTATGGGCTATGAGGCAATGCATGAGGTCGATGCTGTGTGTAGATAAATCATGAGCAAGTATCTCCAATACTTTCTCTTAATTATGATTCACAACTTAGTTTTTATTCAACATAACTTAATTTTTACTCAACATAACGTAAGCATCATTGTTGGTCTAAGCACTCAACATAACATAAACATGCTGGTTGGTCTAAGTAGACTGAATTGCTTCATCTTTTTCTTCTTTTTTTGTTGCAGGCTCTAAATATTAGTTTCTTAATTTTTTGTTGCAGCTCTTCCATCATTAAATCTTTATTTATCATAAAAACATAGAAAATCATTTCAGAATGTTCATGGATGTTCTCTATTTCTTCAAAAATCTGTTGGTATGTGCACTGTTGTCAGATGTCATCTTCTATAGTTTGTTCTTTATCATCAATATTTTGATTATCAATTTGTTGCAACATAAGTTCCTAATATAATTTTCTCTTTAGGACTTCAATACATAAAAAAATTATTGACATTTACATGGTCCATGTTGTCTTAAGCATTCAACTCTACAACTTTTATGCAGACTTCATCAACACTAGTGTTATAAGCTTGCTTCAAAGAAATTTAATTCTTCTTTTTGCTTCTAACATCTCCATAGTAAAAAACAATGGCAAATTTATATGAAAGACATCTTGAGAACCATATTGGTTCTGTTCATTTTGCTACTTAGAATGTTGTTCTCTTCTTCTTCCTTCTTCTTCATGTGTTCTTCTCTTCTTCCTTCTTTGACTCTATAGATGCATCATAATCTTGATTCTCCACTTCTTCACCAACCTCTACTTCTATAGAGAGGTTTCCTTCCACTTTGCTTTCGTACACAACTAGGGTTCTCTCCCCAAATAACAACCTATCAATAAGATGTTTATGTTGCATCATTTGCAACCACTCATCACTAGTGTTAGGCCTCCGTAGTTTGCAAGATTGGAAAATACAAACGTTGTGGAGCCTACATCAAAACCACTTTGGAATCTGAGGACATAGCCATCCTAGATTCAGAGAGGGATCTCTCTATATGTGTGTTCAAATATATGACCTTTATGCTTTAGGATATGGTATTAGGCTAGTTATGAAGAACAAGGTTTTTGTTTGTTTGGTTGGGCAGGATAACATGAAGATGAAGGAAGTCTGTATGAAGGGTGAAGGTGTGAGTAAGTGAAAGAATGATTCAGCTGATAAGATAAGCAGGGAACAACATCAATCCATTAGGCTATGGAGTCATAAGGGGATTTAATTGTACAACAAGTTTCAAGAGTGGTCCATGGGGCAAGTTATCTATGTCAAAGGATCTCTTTAAGTTGATTTTATAGAATGAAACAGTAAGAGTGTTGTGAAGGAAGAAAACACACAAGAATAACAAAGGACAACCTAAGATCGTGTAAGTACTTTTAAACTATCCTGCTTTTGACATGCACTTAATGGAAATACACAAAAGTAACCTAAGATCAAGTAAGTACTTTTAAACTAGCCTGCTTTTGGTATACTTTCAAGAGAAAACATTAAAAACAAAGAATACCTTAAGATCAAGTAAATACTTTTAACTTAGCCTTCTTTTAGCATATTCTCAAAGGAAAACATTCATGATAAACATAAAAATAGTTTAAGATCAGGTAAGTACTTTTAAACTAGCTTGCTTTCAACATACTCTTAAGGGAACTTTTCAAAGCAACTATTGGAGATAAACTAGAGGACAGGGCTAACCATAAAATTCTCTAGCTCAACTTTAATTAGCAGACTTTTCAAGAACATTCAAAGATAATATCTCAAGTTGTACTCAGGAAACATGGGCTTACCAACACTTCACTGGTTATACTCTATTGAAATACCTTCAAAAGACATTTAGAAGAAAACATAAAGGATAAAGATTTATCAGTGAGATTTAGGGTACTTCAGAAGTCAATCCTAATCTATATTTGTTGTTCTATATCAGAGAAAAGTGGACAGAATGAAAACATAATGAAAATAACAATTACAGTGAGAAACACATCACCATTGACATAGACCAAGATCCCATAAATCAGCTTTTGTATTTGATGTTCAAACCAGTTACAATCTTCAAGTCCAGTGGGTCTTTACAGCTTCAAACTTCTCATCTCAGCTTATGTTTCTTCAATTTCTAACAGAGCTACAACAACCTCAAAAGCTATTTACATTCAACAAGTATCCAAAGACCAACCTGTATATTGTCTTCTGGAGAAGTATTTATAGAAGAAATAAGGAGGTGGAGTGAAATAAAGGTCTATCTATTCAATTAATGTAGATTAAGTGCTTCTCTACCTTTGAAGGGCCAGATGGAGAAGTATTCAAATGTTTTAACTCTGCTAATTAATTATTACATTAAAGTTCATCAACTTCGGTCACTTTTGTTGACTTTGCGGGCTTTTGGTAGGCTGGCAATTAATTATGAGCTATCTTTAGAAATATCTTTGACTGTGTAATTAATATGTATCCTTTTTAGGTGAAATTAGCTGGTAGGTGGCATTTTGAGGAGTAATTTCCTCAATGATGTGGCATTTGGAGGCTCCTTTGGTTGATCTGTCTGTCTTAATACTTTAAAACCCTGATTTAACTCTGATTTGGTGCTTTAGGGTTGATCATGCCTTTCTTTATCCTTCTACAGCCTTTTAGTCCTTTACCTGCTGACTATATTTACTGATTTGGCTTTAGTCATCTGTATTTTGTCTTTTTCAATTGAATTAGGCTTTAGTGCCTTTAAGCCTGTTCCTTTAATTATCTTTAATCGTGATTTACCTTTAACTGTAGGGTTAACCTCTTTTGATCTTCAAGTTTCAATGTCTTTCCCTTTGCTATGGACAGGAGGCTTCATTGAAGTGGGAGGGTTTCTTAATATAACCAACGCTCATGGAGCACTGGTCAAACTTTGGAAACAAACCCTGTTAACTTCCCTTTTTCATGATTTTTGCCTTTGTTTGGACCACGAGGGCCCTCATCTTCTAGCCATATTTCATTATGAATCGGGAGAAAGCCTTTGGCCTGTAGAACTGCCATTGAATCTTGGCAAAACCAATAAACATGTTAATAAACCCTGCAGGTTTGGAAAACTGCACGGAGAGGCTGGCGGAGGTGGAAGAGCATATGGAGAAAATGAATGCATAGACGGGTTTTATGGAGAAATCCGCGAATAAAATAGGTTTCAAACAGTCTTGGCGCGAATATTTGAGTGAAAGTGGTTTTGGAAAACCACCCGTGGTTTTCGCGTGACCCTAGGGCGGTAAATGGTTTTCAATAAAGCGAACATGATCCAATTAAAATGTGCCACGCATCCTCCCCAAACCACTTTTTTCGTGCGATTATTGTTCGACTGATTTTTTTTTGGGAAGTGAGTGTTAAATGAAATGAAAACTGTTGGATTTGGAGAAGCAAATCCAACGGTGGGGGGGAAGCGTGAAATGTAAAGGTGCATGGGCGAGGTTTTAAGTGGAAGCCAGGTGGTAGCACATGATTGGATGAGGGCTTTGCGTAATTGATGGTGGGTCCAGAAGAGTTGGGTTGTCGGGATGAACGAGAGCCGTTCGATCATGTAGATCGATGGCGGAGATCGGTGTGGAGGGTGGATGGATAAACCCAAAGTTAAGGGGCGGGGGCTAATAATCACCTTCAGATCATATAGATCTACGACTTAGATGTTATCGGGGTATCATTTATCGGAACGGGTAAAATATAAATAAAACACAGGTTTTAAATTAAAACGCCCATGCGATGGGGGCTTAGCATAGGTTCTAGGGTATGGTCACGTGGAGAGGAAAGGTGACCAGGGGCAAAGGAGAAAAGGGGCCTATCGCATTAGCGGGGGAACAAAGGAATGGGGGAGGAAATGAATAAAGGTCGATGTGATGGGGGGGGCTATGGTTGAGTGCAGGGTTAAGGTCATATGGCGGGATATGTGACCAGGGGCCACAAAAGAAAGAGCTTATCACATCGGCGGGGGAAACACGGTGAGGGGAGGAACAATGTGAAAATGCCGATGCGATATAACAATTGCGATGCAATGAGGGCTTAGCGCCCGGTCACGGGGCTTTGGTCATATGTTGGAGAAAGAGATAGGGGCTAAGCCAAAAGGGGCTAAAGCTTGTTTGTTTAATAAAAGGGTGCATTTAGGCCAAAAAGGAGGTTTTTATGGGTTTTCTCAAGTTCCGATAGTTAAAAAGGGAGGGTTTTACACCATAAAAAGGATTTTTGTGAGTTTAAAAGGGGTTTTCAAGGTTTTCTTAGGAACGTGAGGGTAAAATGAGAAGGAAAAAAGGGGTTTTTTCAAGGAAGATGAATGATATGGGGGGGAAAATGGAGGAAATGAAATGATGAAAATGGGGCTTTTTAGGAAATAGTTTTGTTGGGAACAACAAATTTTCCTGGTGGGTTTTTGAAGAAAAAAACAGGCTTTTGAAGGGAACAACACTCCTAAGGAACAACAAACTTCAAGAATGAATGATTTTCTATGAAAATGATCTCTTGAAGGTTCAAGGCCTATTTTAGCCATCTTTTGCTTATGAAAATTTTTACTGATGGCTAATAGTGGCTCCACTTGGGGGATGGTAGCTCCTTGGAGGTGTCTCTATACATACCTATGCCTTGATCCATTGACAACCTTTCTTCTTTGATCATACTGCTTTAAAAAGATGATCAGTATGTTATATCAGCAAATAAATTTCTCCCAAACATTCTACCTAAACAACTTACTTTTCCTAACATTTTTTCTTCATAAGGTGCACTTGGACTTGCAAACCACAAACATCAACATTTTATTCTTTTGAAAGTAGGGAAAACTAATCTAAATCTACCCTTATTTCTTCCATGAATTCAGATTAAACTGTTGAACTCATAAATTCTCTACGTAAGCTACTATCTGCCAGGATTAGACTTTCTGACAAATTTTATTCTCTATTTTCTAAAACAAAAATTTAAACACATTCAAATGAGGATTAGACTGTCTGATTTTCCATGGTGTCTATGGTTGTATGTACAAGCTGCACATAGACTTTATTTTCAGAAATTTAAAACAAAACTATGAAGGCTTAATATCTGAAAAATAAACAACATCCTTCATCCTTTCTTTAAGCTCTAGTTTTGGTCTTTTTAGAGCTGTCTTCTTCTTTTCCTGGTTCAGATTTTGAGCATATTATAACCAATTCTTCATCAGTCTTACAGGTTCAGCTTTTTAGTTTGTTTGAACCACTGTTTTTCTATCCTAATCTATTCTATTGCTAAGCCAAGATTGAACAGTTTGGAAAATCTTCTTCACTAACCTATCAGCAGAAAATTGAAATCTATCTTAGTCATGATTAGGCTATATGACTAAAATAACAGTGTTTTCTTAAGTAGTGGCATTTAAGCTTGCACACTTTCAGATTCTTTTCTTCTTTTTGGTATGGGGTTGTACCTTTCTTGTTTTATTTCTGCCCTCTTTTTCTCTTTTTCTATTGTTTTGTATTTTTCTTTTTCTAAATTGAAAAAGGAGTGATATATACAATGAACAGAAAGCTCTGAAACTAAAATATTTGCTAACAGAAGTAATGTTTGAGGTTCCTTCCACTAACAGGACCTCGAACTAATTCAGCTCCATCCAATTCTTGAAGAAAGAATGCATTCTTCCCAATATCAGATTGAATAAGATAAGTAACTTGCCATAAATTATCAAATTTTCCATGTTTGCCCTTATCTTCTCTTCTTGAATCCCATTTCAAAACTTTATCACCAATCTTGAAATCATTTGCCTTGGTTCTTTTGTCAAACAACTTCTTAATGTTTTCTTGTAGTTGCTGTGCTCTAATGTACATTTCCTCTCTGGTTTGTTGTAGATGTATAGTCTAGTTTATTCTTCTTGTCACATCATCATCTTCAGACTGTACTTCTTGGATTAGCTTCATGACTAGCACCCCTAAACTAGTTGGAAAAATTGCATTAGTTTCATAAACTAGCTGGTAGGGAGACATTCCAATGGATTTTTTAATGGTTAGTCTGTCTGCCCATAAAGCATGTACTAGCTTATTATTCCATGATTTCTTGTTATCTTCTAGCAACTTCTTGATAATGTTTACCAAACTTTATTTCAGGATTTTGCAAGCCCATTACCTTGAGGGTAATAAGTTGTGGAATGACCCAATATAATATGATATTTATGATAGAATTCTACCATATTTTTAGACCCAAATGTAGCAGCATTATCAGTTATGATCTTTCTAGGACAGTTAAATCAGACAGTATATGGTTTTCAAGGAATGAAATGATGACTGAGTTTGTGGCATTCCTAGAGGGGATGGCTTCTATCCATTTGGTAAAATAGTCTGTTGCTGTGAGGATCCATCTATGTTGGGCAGATGAGGGAGGATGGATTGCCCCAATGAAGTCTAGACTCCACTGTTGAAAAGGAGCTTCAATAGTGATTAGTTGCAGAGGTAAGGGAAGTAGCTTTCTTTTGCCTTCAAAGATTTGGCATTTGTGACAGGAAATAATCATCTTATGAACATCTTGGAAGAGGGTGGGCCAGTAATAGCCAGCTCTAAGGATTTTGTTAGCAGTTGACTTCCAGTAGAGATGGCCCCCACATTCTCCTTCATGAAACTCGTGCTTGATTTTATCTGCATCATTCTTAGGCAAACATTTAAGCAATAAACCACTAGCATTTTTCAAATATAAACATCTATTCAAAATGAAGTAATTTACATCTTTCATCTTTAAAATCTTGCCTTTGTTTTAGACAAACCAGGAGAGACATTAAGATTGAGAAAAACATACAAAATGTCAGCATACCAAGATGAATTCAGAAAATGATCTTCAATAATCAGAGTTGAAAACTCCTCCTGGCATTAAACATGTTTATATCAAGAGTTTGAAAATTGGATTCAACCATAAGTTTTTCTAGACCTTGACCTTTTATGAGCTTAGTGGGCTTGATTTCTAAGTCATACTCTAAAATTACAGCAATCCACTTTCCTCTTTTGCCATCTAGATCTTGGGTCAATATGTCTTTTACAACTAAATGAGGCACAAATGCTATGATGTGGGAATGAAAAATGTAAACTCTGAAGTATTTTAATGTTTTGAATAAGGCAAAGGCTTGTTTTTCCATTATGTTATACTTCAGAGGTGCATCTCTCAATGCCTTGCTGAAAAATGCAATGGGCTACTTTTGTCCATTCAAATTTTTCTGTAATAGGACAACATCTACTGTGTGTTCTGATGCAAATGAAAAGATGAATAAATCTTTTGAAAAATCAGGACTGATAAGAACTGGTGTTTTGGTGAGTGCTTGTTTTACCAGTTCAAATGATTTCTTTGCTTCTAAGGTCCATTTAACTCCTCCTCCTTTTTTAAGCATATTTGTTATATTTCTAAGGAGTTCAGCTAGATTGGGTATGAACCTTCTCAAGAAATTAATCTTTCCAATGAAATATTGAAGTTCCTTGATGTTTTTGGGATGGTTGATTTGAAATATGCCATTAATCATCTTTGGGTCTATCCTTATTCCCTCTTTTGATATGACATGCCAAAGAAGTTTACCTTCTTGGAGACCAAACAATGTTTTCTTAGGATTTAGGGGCAACCCAAATTTTCTGCATTTCTCAAAGATTTTTCTCAAGTGTATTAGGTGTTCTTCATATGTTTTAGAATAAACAATTATATCATCAAGGTAAATCAAAATGAAGTAACCTATTTCTTCTGAGAATTCTATATCCATGGCTCTTTGGAATGTGGCACCAACATTCGTTAAACCAAAAGGAATTTTCAAATACATGAAAGTACCCCAAGGTGTAGTAAAGGTTGTTTTGAGTTGATCATCAGGATGTACCAAAATCTGATTGTACCTTGAGAAGCCATCTAGCAGAGAAATTCTTTTAGAACCAACTACCTGTTGTAAGATATGATCCATTTTGGGCAAAGGATAGTTGTCCTTCAGTGAGGTTTTGCTTAAGTTTCTAAAATCAATGCAAAGCCTTATCTCTCATGTTTTCTTCCTAACTGATACAAGATTAGACACCCACTCTGAGTATCTAACAGGGACAATAATTTTAGCATCATACATTTTTTTAATTTCTTTCTCTACCAGAGGTAATTGAATAGGGTTCATTCTGCGCAATTTTTGTTTAAAAGGTTTCTGGTTTTCTTTGAGGGGTATCTTATGCTGAATTATTTCTGTATCATATGATTTCAGATCTTCATAGCTCCATGCAAATACATCAGAAAATTCTCTAAAAATCTCAATGTATTTTAGTTTAATGTGAGCTGGCAGTGTTTTAGACAGTTTTTTCATTTTTCATTCTTCCCCTTCAGTTTCTATGGGTTCCAGTTTTGGCTTCTTGGCCACATCATTTAAATCAAACAACTCCTCTAAAGGGACCAGTCCTTTTGGAAAGCTTTGGTCTTTGGATTGCAGCACTTCTAAGTCTTCATCTTCTAAATTTGTGCTATTTTCTATCATCTGTTTGGTTTCATTAGTTAACATATTTATTTCAACAATCTCTAGAGATTTTTCTTCTTCAGTAAGTGGGTTTTCTTCAGTAGAATAGTCTTGTTCATAATATGAATCTGAGAGTGGTGTTTCAAATTCACTTTTGGACTGTAGGAAGTCTTCTATTTTTTGATCTCCATCAAAT
Source organism: Pinus albicaulis (assembly GCA_034641835.2). Classification (NCBI taxonomy): domain Eukaryota; kingdom Viridiplantae; phylum Streptophyta; class Pinopsida; order Pinales; family Pinaceae; genus Pinus; species Pinus albicaulis. The sequence goes on from CM076571.1 coordinate 507,664,701, forward strand.
ACTTAACAATATTTTTCATTATCCACGACAACTGGTCTATATTTGACATGGGTGGTGCATTGCTTGGTTTCATAAGGTGTAAGACAAGTTCTAGCAGTAAAGACTAATCCATTAGCCATAATGTTTTGGTTTCTTAGGAGAAAGATAAGTTGGAATTCATCAAATGTTTTTAACAACTCCATGGCATCATTTATATAGGCTCTAAGTCTGGGTTGTTTGGCACTGTACTCCCCATTTACTTGCCTAATTATCAACTATGAATCTGCATGGACTTTTATTCTTTTGGCCCCTAGTTTTTTCAATAAATGTAGGCCTAAAAGGAGAGCCTTATACTCAGCTATGTTATTTGTACATTTAAAGTTTAATCTATAGGAATTCCCCTCATCATGATTTTTTTCAGTGTTGTGTAACCATATGTCTGGTCCTGCATCATTTTTAGTGCAAGAACCATCAAAATTCATGCTCCACAGGGGACTGTTTTTAGATTTGTCATTTATTTCATTGCTGTCCTCTTTGTTTTGTTTGCCAAATCTATCACTGTGTTATTCTTGTAGGTCTGTACTATGCCAAATTTTGTTTTCTTCCTCAAGATGTTCAATGTTTTGAGGTTTTATTCTTTGTTTTTCATGATCTACATTATTTTTATGACTATTTTGAACCTTAAAACCAGTGATCTGTTCGCTGTAATTTTCTGAATCAGCAAACTGCCTTTTAGTTTCCTCCTTATTTTCCTCTTCATCATTTTCTATCACTATGTTTGGATGTGTAGTGACCACTATACCTGATGATGTTTTATTGACTAACTCTTGATCATTAAGAATATCATCATTGTAAAGAATAAATGAGTCAAGGTCAGTGTGTATGGAATAGAGAGGAGAATTCTCTGGTATTTCTTGGTTACTCACCATATACTTCATGTGTGTTTCCATATAGAGTCTTCGAGGTTGACTAAATACAAGGATGGCGGCATAAGTCATATCCATCTGCATAATGCCTTGCAACTTCGCACCCCATGACCTTGAAAGAAGCATGCCATATTTGGGGGGGGTATTAGCCACTACAATGTCCATCACTAAGCTTTTGGCTAGTATTTGGGCTAAGTTAACACACATATCCTTTATTAGGCCTAGGCATCTCATCCTACTTGAATCAAAGGAATATAAATCTTTGTAGGGTCTAGTTACCTCTAAGCCTAATCTTTCCATTATCACCTTGGGCATGAGGTTGTGTGATGCTCCTGAATCAAGCATGGCATTGTGCAGAATATTATCATGGATGTTCAAACTGATGTAAAATGGAGGGGTGGTTCCTTCTTGAAATTTTCCTTCAATTTTTGGTCCAAATATGAGCTCAGGGGTATCATCATTTAAGTTAACTGTGTCATGAATATCTTCTATGCTCAAAGCCTTTAAGATCTAACCTCTATATACATTTTGAGTGACTAACTCAGTAAGTGGGATAAATATTTTGATTTTGGAAATTTCATTCTCTAGGCTAAAAGGAATCTGATTTTTTAAAGCGTTTAATTCAGCCTTATTAGTCACTACTTGTTCAGCAAAATCAGCTTGCTGATTTTTAGTATTTATAATAGTTAAAATGGATTTTTAAGGAGCATTAGCTGAGGTTCTAGTGCTGTTGGGGTTAACACTCTATTTTTCATTGACTTGGGTGTTTTTCCCTTTGTTTAGATCAAAATTTACAGCCACTGTGTTATGAGTTTCTACTGTCTTTTTGGAAGAATTTTTAGGGTTGTTTTTGGCAGATTTATCAGAGGTTTTTTTCCTATGAGTCTCTTGATTCTTTTTAATTCTCTGCTCATATTGTTTAGGTGATGGAATTTTTAGAGTCTTGTTCATAATAATCAATTTCTAATCTTCTGTCATCATAAGGTGTATACAGAATCTGGTTTTCTTTCATGGAGGAAATCAGAATCCTCATTGTTTACTCCCAACATGTTTATATTGTCATCGTCTGTTTTTTCATTTGTTTCTTCATCCTAATTAACATAATTTTCTTGGAAAGGAGGTCTAATCTGTTGATCATCCTCTCTTTGTCTGTTTTGAGGTTGATTTCTCCTAAAGTTCTGATTCTGATTTTGAGATTGATTTCTGTTTTGGGGAGCTGATTGATTTTTACTAGATTGTGCTCTCTCAAATATGCTCATCCTCTTCATCATTTCCTCCATCATTCTTTCCATTTTTGAGCTAGATGTAGAGGGTGCAGTTTCCTCCCTAAATGATACTTTCTTTTCATTTTTCATTCTAACTCTTTTTTCAATCAGATTTACTTCCACAGCTAGAGCTCCCTTCCGCATGTCTTCCAAAGTCAAGGGATCTCTTTCTCTTAGCTGATATGCCATATCAGGATGAAATCCTTTAGGAAATTTTGCCAAAGTTGAGCCTTGTGGAGGTTTTAAGTCTAGGGGTAATGCGTTATAAACATTATTGAACCTAGTGCAATAATTTTGAACACTTTCCCCAGTGTTTCTTTTGAGGTTGTTGTAATCTGAAAGTATTTGGAGAGGGTTTTTCGTGACTTCCCATTTGTTTAAGAATGACTAATGGAGGACTTGGAGGTCATTAATACTATTAGGGGTTAAGCTTTTGAACCATTTTCTTGCTTCTCCCCCTAAACTTTGAGAAAATAATCTAAGTTTAATAGTTTCATCATCTATCTTATTTCTATCAAAATAGTCATTCATCTTGTCCACATGTTGTGAAGCAGTAGTAGAACCACTGGCATCATATAATGGAATCTTGGACTGGTAGTCCTATGGTAGATTGACTAAAGATAAAGGAATAACTAGAGGCACATACCATGGTGCCATGATAGGAGGTTGTGGAAAAAGTGGGGTTTTACAGGTGGAGGATGTAAGATAGGAGGAGGTTGATGGAATGGAGTAGTTTGAAAAGTGGGATTATGGATGACAGAAGTGGATGGATCAGCAAGAGACTATTGAGCAGATCTAGGATGAGAAAAACCAAAGTTATGAATGAAATGAAGATCAGGTGGGGTGGTTTCTCTACTACCAGGATTTTCACCACTATGTTGGGGTGAGTGTAGAGACTCAAAGTCTATCTGATCTATATCATCAAGTGACCTAGTTCTAAATGGGTTTCCTAAGTCAACTTGTGAATTTTACAGAGCTAAGAGATTTTCAAGGACAGAATTAGCTCTATGAATTAATTTGACAACAGTTGAAGTTTTAAACTTCGGAGATTTCCTAAATATACTTTCTGGATTATCAACTATCTCAGGAGGATTTGGGTCAGGATAGGGTCTAGTATGAGTCCTTTTAAAAGCCACTATGTGGTGTTTTTAGACCCAATAATAAGAAAAGTTCAACCAAGTATGACAATCTTTAATAGGCTAACTGATATTTTAACAAGAAAACTCAATCTTCAAAGTTTCCTTAACTAAGTTTGTATGATATTATGATAGAAATGGGTTTCCCATTGGAGTCTTTAGGTTAATTCAGAATTGTGGAGTCGCCAAGTGGAAATTTTTAGCTTTGGAAGGTAAATTTTTTTATGCTCCACCTTCACTAATTTATTTTGAATACCAATCTGGAATGTTTTGGGTTTTCTGAGTTTTTTACAGTCCTGTGATTGTGAGAGTGTCCTATACCTATTTCAACACTTAGCTATAGTGATGAGACAAACAGATTCTACTCTATGGCTCACTAGCTGATTCCTTCATGGTTTGATAAGGGTCTGTTAGAATCCTAATGGTTACTTAGATTGCCACTGATTCAGATAAGTCCTATTATAATCACCAATATGTTGGTAGTGCTTGAAGAAATATAATCTTATTTTGAGTGAATATTGAGTGTTTTGTTTAAGGGTTTTTACTCAAAATATCCCCAGTATGGTCGCCACTATGTTAGGTCTCCGTAGTTTTCAAGATTGGAAAATAAAAATGCTGCAGAGCCTACATCAAAACCACTTTGGAATCTAAGGATCTAGCCATCCTAGATTCAGAGAGGGATCACTCTATATGTGTGTGTTTAAAAATATTTCTTTATGCTTTATGATATGATATTAGGCTAGTTATGAAGAACAAGGGTTTGTTTGTTTTTGGTTGGGTAGGATAACATGAAGATGAAGGAAGTCTATATGAAGGGTGAAGATGTGAGTAAGTGAAAGAATGGTTCAGCTGATATGATAAGCAAGGAACAACATCAATCCATTGGGCTATGGAGTCACAAGAGGGTTTAATTGCACAACAAGTTTCAAGAGTGGTCCATGGGGCAAGTCATCTATGTCAAAGGATATCTTTAAGTTGATTTTATGGCATGAAACAGTAAGTGTTGTGAGAGAAACAAATACACAAGAAAAACAAAGGACGGCCTAAGATCAGGTAAGTACTTTTAAACTAGCCTATTTTTGGCATGCACTTAATAGAAAGACACAAAAGTAACCTAAGATTAGGTAAGTACTTTTAAACTAGTCTGCTTTTGATATACTTTCAAAAGAAAACATTAAAAACAAAGAATAGCTTAAGATCAAGTAAAGACTTTTAACTTAGCCTGCTTTCAGCATATTCTTAAAGGAAAACATTCATGATAAACATAAAAAGTAGTCTAAGATCGGGTAAGTACTTTTAAACTAGCCTGCTTTCAACATACTCTTAAGGGAACTTTTCAAAGCAACTATTGGAGAAGAAACTAGAGGACAGGGCTAACCATAAACTTTTGAAGCTCAACTTTAATTAGCAGACTTTTCAAGAAAATTTAAAGATAATATCTCAAGTTGTACTCAGGAAACATGGGTTTACCAACACTTCACCGGTTATACTCTATTGAATTACCTTCAAAACACATTTAGAAGGAAAAATTTAAGATAAAGATTTATCAGTGAGATTTATGGTACTTTAGAAGTAAATCCTAATCTATATTTGCTGTTCTTTATCAGAGAATAGTGGACAGAATGAAAACAAAAATAAAATAACAACTACAGTGAGAAACACATCACCATTGACATAGACCAGGATCCCATAAATTAGCTATTGTATTTGATGTCCAAACCAGTTACAATCTTCAAGTCTAGTGGGTCTTTACAGCTTCAAATTCTCATCTCAGCTTATGTTTATTCAATTTTTAACAGAGCTACAACAGCCTCAAGAGCTATTTACATTCAACAAGTATCGAAAGAACAACATGTATACTATCTTCTAGAGAAGTATTTATAGAAGAAATGAGGAGGTGGAGTGAAAGCAAGCTCTATCTGTTCAATTAATGCAGAGTAAGTGCTTCTCGACCTTTGAAGGGCCAGATGGAAAAGTATTCAAATGTTTTAACTCTGCTAATTGATTATTACATTAAATTTCATCAACTTCAGTCACTTTTGTTGAATTTGGGGGCTTTTGGTAGGCTAGCAATTAATTTTGAGCTGTCTTTAGAAAGATCTCTAACTATGTAATTAATATGTATCCCTTTTAGGTGAAATCAGCTGGTAGGTGGCATTTTGAGGAGTAATTTCCTCAATGATGTGGCATTTGGAGGCTCCTTTGGTTGATTTGTCTATCTTAATACTTTAAAACCCTGATTTAACTCTGATTTGGTGCTTTAGGGCTGATCATGCCTTTATTTATCCTTCATCGACCTTTTATTCCTTTATCTATTGATTGTATTTACTGATTTGGCTTTAGTCATCTGTCTTTTGTCGTTTTCAATTGATTTAGGATTTAGTGCCTTTAAGCCTATTCCTTTAATTATCTTTAATCGTGCTTTACCTTTAACTGTAGGGTTAAGCTCTTTTGATCTTCAAGTTTCACTGTCTTTCCCTCTGCATTGTTCCTCCGCTCACCCTGTTTCCCTCGCTGATGCGATAAGCCCTTTCTTCCGTGTTCCCTGGTCACATATCCCTCCATATGACCTTACCCCTGCACTTAACCATATCCCCCCATCGCATCGGCCTTTATTTTTTTCCTCCCCCATTCCTTTGTTCCCTCGCCAATGCGATAGGCCCCTTTTTTGCTTTTGTTTTGGGCCACGAGGATCGTTACCCTCAACCCTATTCCTTTACTGAACTGTGGGGAGGGTTTCCGCTTCAAAAATCACCATAAAACCTACAACAAACCACAAATACGTTATATAAAATCTTGGAAAATACAGATTAAGATTTGCAATTGTTATTAGGCTAGTTATGAAGAACTAGGTTTTTGTTTGTTTGGTTGGGCAGGATAACATGAAGATGAAGGAAGTCTGTATGAAGGGTGAAGGTGTGGGTAAGTGAAAGAATGATTCAAATGATAAGATAAGCAGGGAACAACATCAATCCATTGGGCTATGGAGTCATAAGAGGATTTAATTGTATAGCAAGTTTCAAGAGTGGTCCATGGGGCAAGTCATCTATGTCAAACGATCTCTTTAAGTTGATCTTATGGAATGAAATAGTAAGAGTGTTTTGAAGGAAGCCAATACACAAGAATAACGAAGGAAAACCTAAGATTAGGTAAGTACTTTTAAACTAGCCTTCTTTTGATATAATTTCAAGAGAAAACATTAAAAACAAATAATAGCTTAAGCTCAAGTAAAGACTTTTAACTTAGCCTGCTTTCAGCATATTCTCAAAGGAAAACATTCATGATAAACATAAAAATAGTCTAAGATCAGGTAAGTACTTTTAAACTAGCTTGCTTTCAACATACTCTTAAGGGAACTTTTCAAAGCAACTGTTGGAGGTAAATTAGAGGACAGGGATAACCATAAACTTCTCTAGCTCAACTTTAATTAGCAGAATTTTCAAGAACATTCAAAGATAATATCTCAAGTTGTACTTAGGAAACATGGGCTTACTAACACTTCACTAGTTATACACTATTGAATTACCTTCAAAACACATTTAGAAGAAAACATAAAGGATAAAGATTTATCAATGAGATTTAGGGTACTTTAGAAGTAAATCATAATCTATATTTGTTGTTCCTTACGAGAGAAAAGTGGACAGAATGACAACATAATGAAAATAACAATTACAGTGAGAAACACATCACCATTGACATAGACCATGATCCCATAAATCAACTATTGTATTTGATGTTCAAGCCAGTTACAATATTCAAGTCCAGTGGATCTTTACAGCTTCAAACTTCTCATCTCAGCTTATGTTTCTTCAATTTATAATAAAGCTACAATACCCTCAAAAGCTATTTAAATTCAACAAGTATCCAAAGACCAACCTGTATACTATCTTCTAGAGAAGTATTTATAGAAGAAATGAGGAGGTGGAGTGAAAGAAAGGTCTATCTGTTCAATTAATGCAGAGTAAGTGCTTCTCAGCCTTTAAAGGGCCAGATGGAGAAGTATTCAAATGTTTTAACTCTGCTAATTGATTATTACATTAAAATTCATCAACTTCAGTCACTTTTGTTGACTTTGGGGGCTTTTGGTAGGCTGGCAATTAATTCTGAGTTGTCTTTAGAAAGATTTCTGGCTGTGTAATTAATATGTATCCTTTTTAGGTGAAATCAGCTGGTAGGTGGCATTTTGAGGAGTAATTTCTTCAATGATGTGGCATTTGGAGGCTCCTTTGGTTGATCTGTCTATCTTAATACTTTAAAACCCTGATTTAACTCTGATTTGGTACTTTAGGGCTGATCATGCCTTTCTTTATCCTTCTTCGACCTTTATTCCTTTATCTATTGATTTTATTTACTGATTTGGCTTTAGTCATCTGTCTTTTGTCGTTTTCAATTGAATTAGGCTTTAGTGCCTTTAATCCTGTTCCTTTAATTATCTTTAATCGTGCTTTACCTTTAACTGTAGGGTTAACCTCTTTTGATCTTCAAGTTTCACTATCTTTCCCTTTGTTGTGGACAGGAGGCTTCATCAAAGCAGGAGGGTTTCTTAATATAACCAGTGCTCATGGAGCACTGGTCAAACTGTGGAAACAAACCCTGTTAACTTCCCCTTTTCGTGATTTTTTCCTCTATTTGGACCACGAGGGCCCTCATCTTCTAGCCATATTTCATTATGAATTGGGAGAAGGCCTTTGGCCTATAGAATTGCCATCGAATCCTGTAAAAACCAATAAACATGTTAATAAACCCTGCGGGGTTGGAAAACTGTGCACAGAGGCTGGCGGAGGCGGAAGAGCATATGGAGAAAATGAATGTGTAGACGGGTTTTATGGAGAAATCCACGAAGAAAATGGGTTTCAAACAGTCTTGGCGCGAATATTTGAGCGAAAGTGGTTTTGGAAAACCACCCGTGGTTTTCGCGTGACCCTCGGGCAGTAAATGGTTTTCAATAAAACGAACACGAACTAATTAAAATGCGCCACGTGTCCTCCCGAAACCACTTTTTCGCGCGGTTATCATTTGATTGATTTTTTTGGGAAATGAGCGTGAAATGCAATGCAAACCATTGGATTTGGAGAAGTGAATGCAACAGTGGGGGAGGAGCATGAAATGGAAAGATGCATGGGCGAGGTTTTAAGTGGAAGCCAGGTGGCAGCACATGATTGGATGAGGGCTTTGTGTAATGGATGGTGGGTCTAGAAGAGTTGGGTTGTCGAGATGAACAAGAGTCGTTGGATAATGTAGATCGATGGCGGAGATCGGTGTGGAGGGTGGATGGATAAACCCAAAGGTAAGGGGCGGTGGCTAATAATCACTGTCGGATCATATAGATATATGGCTTAGATCTTATAGGGGTATCGTTTATCGAAACCGGTAAAATATAAAGAAAAAGCAGGTTTTAAATGAAAACGCTGATGCGATGGGGGCTTAGCATAGGTGCTGGGGTATGGTCACGTGGAGGGGAAAGGTGACCAGGGATGGAGGAGAAAAGGGGCCTATCGCATTGGTGGGAGAACAAAGAAATGGGGGAGGAAACGAATAAAGGCCAATGCAATGGGGGGGGCTATGGTTCAGTGCAGGAGTAAGTTCATATGGCAGGATATGTGACCAGGAGCCACAGAAGAAAGGGCTTATCGCATCGGCGGGGGAAACAGGGTGTGGGGAGGAACAATGCAAAAATGTCGATGCGATATAACAATTGTGATGCGATGAGCGCTTAGCGCCCAATCACTGGGCTTTGATCATATGCTGCAGAAAGAGTTGGGGGCTAAGTCAAAAGGGGATAAAGCCTATTTGTTTAATAAAAGGGTGCATTTAGGCAAAAAATGAGGTTTTTATGGGTTTTTTCAAGTTTCGATAGTTAAAAAGGGAGGCTTTTACACCATAAAAAGAATTTTTATGAGTTTAAAAGGGGTTTTGAAGGTTTTTTGAGTAATATGAGGGTAAAATGAGAACGACAAAAGGGATTTTTTCAAGGAAGATGAATGATGTGGGGGGAAAGTGGAGGAAATGAAATGACGAAAATGGGGCTTTTTAGGAAACAGTTTTGTTTGGGAACAACAGATTTTCTTGGTGGGTTTTTGAAGGGAACAACACTAAGGAACAACACTGCTAAGGAACAACAAACTTCAAGAATGAATGATTTTCTATGAAAATGATCTCTTGAAGGCTCAAGGCCTGTTTTAGCTATCATTTTCTTATGACAAAATTTACTGATGGCTAACAACTAGTGAATTATTCTTCATCAAAGTTAACACCAACAATTTCAATTTTTGGATCCACTCAACCAAGTTACTTCTCTATATGTAGCATTAACTATGCCAAAATCAAGTTCAATTGGCAACATACGATCCACATTCAAGTGGGTTTCACTAAATTCTTGGTGTTTTTGTATATTAGTTGCTGCATATCTATCTTCATTTTCATCTTCAAGCACTTCTACAATAAGTTGTACAATTTTATTTATCTTCTACTTGATTACTCCCCTTTACAGGAAAAAATTTCTAAAAAATATCCAATCTTTTGCACTATTTGCTTAACCAAATTCATATAAATTATTAGAAAAAATATTGCCATCCATTAATGACATAATAAGAAATAATGCTAATACATCATAAGATTTTACATAAATGCATAATTGATACCTGTCAAATATTCCGAATTCTTCATTAATGTATTCAATTCCTCATGTATCTCCTCTAACTCTTCATCTTTATTGATATGTTGCAAATCTGCATTCCTATCCTTGTCTTCATTAGGTATGGGTTTCGTAGCTACAACTAGAAACACAACTTATTCTTCTACAAAACACATCTCCTCTGTGATTTGATTCTCTTCTAATCTGCTTCAGTTCTCCCCGGAACTCTTTTATCCACCAATAACCGACGTGCATTCTCCTTTATCTTCTTCAATTTTATTTATTTTTTAATCACTCCTTGAAAACATACCAATATAAAAATGACTGAATTTCTTGAATAGGTCAAGAATACAAACCCTACTCACATCAAAATTTATTTTTTCCAGATTTCACCTTTCCATTATTTTTTAACATGTATTTTTAAAACAAAAAAAAAACAATCTACTCCAAATAAGTCTCTAATTATCCAAATATGGTTGAAATAACTTTTAATTCAAAATCACGTTCAAACTTTCCTTTCCTTTCCTTGTATTTAAAAACCTTGTCCTTTTGAAAAGAATTTAAGAAAAAAAAAAATCTGCGTTCAAACTTTCAACATGCCGCATTAGGATAAAAGAATTTGAGATAATACAATCTGGTATTACCTATATTCAACTACTTGTGGTCAACAATTAGAAATTGTGGATTGATATTGTAATTTATTGATTCACAAATGCAAGTCTTTCTTTGTATGTGGTGACATTGAGCGCAACGACTGCAAATGATGGGTTGCTGGCTGCTCATAATAGTAACAGGATGCAACTGAGTGTGTAGGCCTCTGGCGACTCCTCTCTCTCACACACACTTCAACGATAATTAGTGACGGAGTAGTCTACCCATGCAACATTTTAACCTGGAACTGCTGCCCATCAGAAAACCTCTGCTGCCCATCTACGGAGACCTGACATCTTTTTAGGTTGCTGATTATGCATGGGGATCACCGCACGACTCTATCAAAGTTGAAAAACTTGACATCTTTTCACGTCCCGGATTGCGCTTGGAGATCACCGCCATTAATCCTCGCTGGATACATCGAGCGCGCCCAACTAAAATTCGAATTTTTATTTGAAATTCAAATTTTTAACCCCACCCAAAATCGAAATAGAACAACCATTTCCCTGTCCAAAATTCCTACCAAGACCAAAGACGACATCGCTATCGTCCTTTTGAACTGTGAAAACCCACCCAAACAACATAAATTTGAATTTCAAATTCTTCACATGGCCAAAGACGACTGCTATGTAGAACAGAGGCTAACTCATATTTCTCATATCAAAGGAGGCAAAATTCCAACACAATTTGAGTGCCAATGCTGTTGGGGCAGTCTCTATGGGCGATCTGTGATATGCAATGCCGCATATTGGAGTCTGAAAAGATTATCAATGAGGATTAGCCCTTAGATTATATATATAATATATAACTTTAAAATAAGAAAAATAAAGGCTTAGGACTATTAGAGATATGTTATGTACAAGCAAGGAAAGTTTTGTTTTTGGCTTTGTACTGAGTGAAGATCAAAACCACTAATTATTGAGAGAAAAGGTAAAAAGAAAGAGGGAAATGCGATTAAAATGGTCTGAAAGTTCAAGTTGATGAATGATTTAAATTGGTGGTGGTGGTGATATAATGAGATATTGGTGGCAATATCTTGCATTAGCTATGGAGCTGGAGAGCGAAAGCTTTCTAATTGTATTATTAATTTTATGATGAAAGCCAAAAAAAATTTGGGGTTAGGTTGGTTGCATTTTTCTCTTGTTTCAAAACAGATAATGCAACTTGCTTCTTGGGCATACTGAACAGGAAGCCGATTCCAATGAGATGGAGTTTGATCATTAAATATGTTGTGTGATATGATCTGGTAAGCCTTGGTTCTGAAGGCTACATCCTGTGATTTAAGCCATGTTGTGGAATGACCATTTATTTCATGGTTTAGTGTTGCAATCAAAGAACGGCGTTAAAAACTTTAAAATTGATGGTTAAGTTTAGAGAGAAATGGCTGATAAAATATTCGTTATCGCAACCATTTTATCCATTTTTTCCGGCAGGAAGCTTTATCTGGCGGCATATCTTTGTTATTTATGGAATGTCGCTATACATAGCCATGTTTTGTAATTAAGCCATATCAATCTCCATCGCGTAAGGATGATGTCCATTTCCCGCACCGAGTAACTTCGGTGTAATTATTCACTCATAGATCCCCATGATCTCTCATACCGCTAATAAAATTTTTGAATTTTCAATATCATGACCATATTTTACTAGATGTTGTACTTTCAGATCATAATGCTACTATCTTTATTAACATATGGGAATATGTAGTAATCCGCTAGTCATATACCTATTTCACTAGACATGTTGGCAAACAGCACCGTGTTCACGTTGCTCTCAATCACCGCTACGGTATTGTAAATACTTGGTGTACGCGATCCTATTTTCCGTCATTTAGGTATTTGAACACATTAGGTGCAATATCGGTAAGAGCATGCCATCTAAATATCTTACATGTTTTCCATATTTTTTCATTTATGTATTCTCTATTTTTATGTAATATTCGGCTTATATCTTCATTTAAGTATTATTTGTTATTATGGTTCTGGATGTTTAGATCACATAATCAATTGGTGTAGTTGTAGGTTCCAGACAACAACTTTCGAACCTTCAGGTAGAGACATGTACAACAAGTTGAAAATGTCATGGCGAATTTATGAGGTGTTTAACTGTTTGTTGCAGATGATATGGGTATATGCGAGATTTTAACTGGAACAACAGACATATTCGAACCGTTTGCTAGATTAGATTTACAATTAACTAGCATGTCAAATTCATTAACTGAATTCACTAATGTTATTGAAAGTGTAAAATTTAATTTTAAATTTACAAAATAACGTTATAATTTAATTTTAAATTTACAAAATAACATTTTTTTATGATATAATAATGTGAATTAAAAAAAAAAAGGTATTTATAAATGAGTTTAAAAGAAATAATTAGAATATTTCAGAAAAATATTATGATAAATACAAAATCAGTTTTAATTATAAAATGGTATAAAATAAAATATAAATTAATTTGAAAATTAAAAAACTCAAATTAATTTAAAACATGTAAATAATGAAAACATGAATTTTAATTAAAAAAATAACAAATATTTTAAAATTATAAAATAAATTTTATCAATAATTTTAAAATAGTTTATATGATTATTTTATAAACAATAATTTATTTTGAGAATATTTTTTTAATATATAATATATAATTGATTTTTTTTGAATAAAGTGAATTTCAAAATAAAAAATTATAAGATTAACATAATTAAATATTTGTATATAATTAAACATAATAAAATTATTTGTTATCATATATATTTTTTGTTTGATAGAAACAGCTACGATTTGTATTAAAATTTTCGGCATAAATGCCCATTTACAAACTTCCAACATTTTCGAGACAACTCCCAAGCTTCCCCCATAACCAGAGTCCAGCCATCTTTAATTTGGACAATATGAAACTTCCTGGATTCCGTAATCCATAATATCGTCGAGATTTCCCCTAACTTAAATATGCATACAAACTGTTGAAGCAATAAACAATAAAACATAAAATCACATCTACGGAATTGGATCCCAATCTTCCTTCTCGTTCCATATTAGAGTGCCCGCCGGATGAAGGGCAGTTCTATTAGCTTCCGCATCCTCCTCTTTGTTGTTGGTCCTCAAAACATGGAAGAAGCTTACCTTTTGAAAAGAGCTAGCAAGCTTTTTAATCCTCGTCATTAGCCTCAATAGTCGAAGACCCTTCGGTCTCGAATTTTCCACAAGCATTTTTATGAATGTCTGGGAGTCACCTATGATCTTTGCCTCCTTGATGTTGACCTTTTGCAAAATCTTGAGACCTTGTAGCAGCGCCATCCCCTTTGCTTGGGTATTGGTGTCTTGGCCTAGACCCCAGGCATATCTGTGCTCAATTTGGCCCAACATATTCTTAATTACTCTTCTTGCACCTGCATTCCCCGGGTTTCCTTTTGCCGCTCCATCGAATAACAGAGTAAAACAAGCCACATCCTTATTCCAATTGCGGAAGTTCTCTTCAGACATTCTGATCTACCACTCTTTTTTCTTTTCCTCTTTTGAATCTATCCAGGAGAATTGTAATCCCAGCATGCCTCCCCATTCCAACTCATGAAGGGAAAGGTTTTCTTCTAAGAAAGACCCCACATGTTCACACAAGAATTCTTTGAGGATGCTTTTTATCTTGACTGAGACCACCTGTGCATTATGCATTTTCCCCTGGAAGATTTTGTAATTCCGCTCCAACCAGATACACCAGCAGACTAGTTTTGGAAGAACTAGCCAACCAGCCTTGAACCAAATGTTATTTGGGAGCTGTCTGGGGTATCGATCCGGCCAGCTAGCATACAAATCGAAAATGGAGGAGGGGAGTCAAATTACCACAGGCCAGTGCTTCAATACTTCATTTCAAACCTCTGAGGAAAAATTACAATCCAGCATGATATGCTGAGCGTTTTCCTCACTTGTTAAGCACAATGAACATCGTGAAGGGCCAAGGAAGCCTTTCTTCCTGAGATTATCTACAGTGAGAATTTGATTGTGGCATAGCAACCAATTAAATGAGTCAATTTTTGGGATCAATTTTTGTTTCCACGGGCCTTTCCATAGCACCAGGCATGGAGGTGCATATGGAATCACGCACAACGATTTGTAACCCTATGCCACTGTATACTCACTAGAAGACGTCCCCCAACCTTGATGGTCATGTTTCTCTACTAATGACGGAGCCTACCCTTTAAGCCTGGAGCGCAGCATCAACCAAGCATTTTCCAGATCACTTAGCAAATCTGGCCTCCTCCATCCCATCCAGAGGCTATCGTTCCAAGAGGAGATGTCCCATAGTGAGACCATGTCTGCATTCTTCATCCAGAGGCATAGATCCTGAAGCTCGTGAGCATCCTTGAGGGGCACATCATTCATGATTTGATCCTCCCAGATGTCGATGGCTTCCCCATTCCCCAGAATCCAATACAAATTGTCTTGAATGAGCGCTTAGGCTTTCACACATAGTTTGTGAATTTGTGAACCATTTGTGGCTTGAAAAGGCCTGTCGAGACTTCGCTTTCTTTTCCTAGAGAATTATTTCTTCTAGAGAACCCATTGTGCCCAACCATCCTTAGGGGCAACTTGCCTCCATAGAATTTTGGCCCCCAAAGCTAAGTTTTGCAGTCTTGGGTCTTTAAAATTTAAACCACCTTCTAGAATTGGTTTGGTTTCTTTGTCCAAATTGACAAGCGGTAGTCCGTTCCTATTTTTCTTTCCACCTTTCCAAAAGAAGTTTCTTATACAGCCTTCCATTTTCCTGAGAACTCCCAGAGGAGCTAGCGTAAGCGAGGCTTGGTAGGTTGGGAGATTGTTCAAGACTGGCTTGATTAGCACAGTTTTCCCTGCTAGATTAAGCCAAGAAAACCCCCGAGCTTGCAAATTGGATTTGAACTTGTCTAGGAGTGGAATCCAATCCTTGCCTGAAGGATTTTTCTGAAATATTGGTAGCCCTAGGTACTTGAAAGATGTCCAACGAATTGACTCGGCAAAGCCCCAGATCCTGGAAATTACTTTAAGCTCACCTTGGGTCACGTTCCATCCATAAATGTGACATTTTCCAGCATTCAAACTACAGCTTGAAGCAGTGCAAAATTCATCCAGTACCAATTTAATTTTCTTGGCAGTAGGAACAGAAGCATCCCCTAGAAGAAGGGAATCATCAGCAAATAGGGTGTGGTTGATCGCTTTTGTTCCTCTCACAATTTGGATTCCCATTATATCTTGATCTAGTCTTCTTTTTTCCAGGATGAAGCTTAATGCAGAGGCATGGAGGACAAAAAACAAAGGGAAAAGCGGGCATCCTTGCCTTAACCCTCTCGAGGCTTTAAAGAAATTAGCAACTCTTCCATTCACTAACAGAGCAATCCAAGGTTCAAAAATGCAGGCTCTTATCCAACTAATGAATTTAGATCCAAATCCAAACTGGTGCAAGACTTTGAGAATAAAATAATGTCTAACCCTATCAAACGCATTTGCAAAATCAAGCTTAACTATCATACCTTTTTCTTTCCTCTTCAGGTTTGAATGTATCGCCTCCTGGACTAAGATTATATTGTTCGCTATCTGTTTTCCATGAATGAAGCCCCCCTTGGTTCTTCGGAATGAGGTCTGGAAGTATCCTCTTCAACTTGCTAGCAATCACCTTAGTAATTATCTTTTACCCAATGTTCCACAAGGAAATGGGTCGAAATCTATTAAAGGAATTTTCCCCCTTTTCTTTCGGAGTAAGTGCAAGAAAGGCAGAGTTGGTACTGCCCCCAATTTTCTTATAATCTTTGGATTTAAAAACCATTCTATGCAAGTCTTTTTTTACAATATGCCAGCAGGCTTGAATAAAGTTTGTCGTGAACCCATCCGGGCCTGGGGCTTTATCTGGGTTCATGGAAAACAAGGCCTCCTTTATTTCCTTCCTGGTAACCTTAGCCTCTAATTTTTTATTTATTCTAGCAGTGACTTTAGATGGAATCTCATCTAAGAGCCTGTCACTGCATCCCTGCTCCTCTTTTTCACTCAACAGGCTTTTGAAATGGTTGAAGGCAGCCTTTTTGATACTTGGAAAATCACCATACGTTTGGGTTTCATCTTTAATTTTTGAGATGGAATTGAACCCTCTCCTAGCTTGGGCTTGCTTGTGAAAAAATTATGTGTTTCTGTCTTCGGATTTCAACCAAAGGCTTCTAGATTTTTTCCTCCAATATTCCTCCTCCCGTCTGCATGCACTATGAAATTTGCATTGAAGATCTTCCTCCATTTTTAAAGATTCCCTCAATATTTCTGCCTCTTCCATCAAGTCTTGATGAGTTTCGAGAGTTGTTTGGGCTTTCTGTCTTTCTTCCACTGGGCTAGGGATTTTTGTGGTACTATAAAATATATATAGTACCAAATAAAAAATTTAACCATAAAAACTTAATTTTTTTCTATATATAGATATATATGAATTTGATATCCATATAAACTAATTGACATAGATCTTCAAATAGTTTATTTAAAAATTCATGTTTAGGGGCTTCTGTGTCTCTTGGTACAACTCTGAATTTGGGTATGGCTCTCTGCAGGAGGTTTAGGTTATGAATCAAGGTTGCTTGATTTATCTTTGAAACTTGTAATTTACCATCAATCCCCCCTGTCACATACAAGGTGAGAAGATGGAGAGTACCCAACTGCAAGAATTTTTAATACTCTAGAAGAAATTATAACATATGACCCAAATTTCTTCTTGGTTGTTGAATCCCATTACCAAGAAGTGATCCATCCATCCAAGGTGAATATTCGTTATTTTAGGAGACTTGTGTCTGAGGCATTTGTTTGAATGATGATTTTGTTAACCACAATGTTCACACAAATTAATATCAAAATAATGATCTTTCATATTGCCATCATGGTTACAATGTTGGCATTTAGTAATCAGTTGTTGTGGAGGAAGAGTAGGAACAGGTGAAAATGAGTTTGCATGAAGAAATCCAACACTCTGAAATTTAATGGGCTTGGATTAGTCTGGAGTATGAAAGAACACTTCAATATCATATTGAAGACATGTTCTATGCTTGTTGTTGATAAGCTTGTCCCAAGGTTCGATGATGGACTTGGGAAGCGCTGACTAAATTTCTGCTTATGCATGTAAATTTGTTCTTGAATCAACCTCAACTTTACTGTCTTGATTAGTTTATGCATGTTTATGGGAGTTAAATTCATATTAAAAAATGGGATTTTTTTGAACAAAAACAAGTTCAAAATGGTAATTTTGTTGTTGTAGCTCCTCTTGATGTAGTTGTGTTTCAAGTTGGAGAAATTCGATTTTTTCTTGTGCATATTGTAGACAGGTTAGAGAGAGAATCTTTGCTGATTTGAATTGTGTAATCAGTAGTAGATTGTATCAGAGTTTTGAATAACTATAATACTTCACCAATTAGATCCATTTTCACGTACAACAAAAGAGTATTGAAGTAGCTCTGCCTTTTGTAAGCTAGACAAAAATGGAAATTAATCGAGTGGCTTGGATAAAATTCTCTAGATTGTCAAAATATGAAGCTATGAGGTGATGTCTCTAGCCCCTACTTCAGTTGTTGTTGTATAAAAATTGCAGGAAAAAAAGTATGGAACCACGCCAATAGATGAAATCTTAAAGGATGGTATGTTACATGGTTTTGAAAGAATGTGTATAGTTTATGAGTCAATTGTTGCAATGGTACGTCATTTATTTTTTATTTACATTGATGTATATTATTTAATATTGCAATTTTCATTATTCTCACCAATGTATAGACACTCATTACAGTTTATTTTTATGTTTGTAGATAGAAGGTGAAGAAGAAGAAAAAAATCAACACCATGAACAAAAGATTCCTGAAAATAACCCAAGTCATGGAAGTAGCTCTAGCATTGATAGCAGTTCAAGCGAAGAATGATGATCGCTATGTTTGGATATCAAAGCAAGGCGTTGTATTTTTTGAAATATTATCCTGTGAAATCGGACATTTTGTTTAATGTAATGGACATAGTGTTCCGATTGAAAGACAAAGGGCTACCAATAATTGTCCCATTTTGTATGAAAAACATTGTCTTATTCATATATAAAATAATAATAAAATATATTTTAATTTATTCTAATGTGTTCTCCATTTTCGCTGTGAAATGTAACACCACTGATTAGATTTATGGATGATTAAATATTATAATGAAGAGATGTGAAATTTGATGATATGATATAACAAATTAATCCAAAACTCACATTCAAATGCACTAATAAAAATTTAATTCATATGAATGCCGTTATAAGATATATATGTGTCAACTTTTGATAAATAATGAATTTTAAAAAATCACAATAATTATGATATGATATAACAAATTAATCCAAACATCACATTCAAATGCATTAATAAAATTTAATTAATATGAATAATGTTATAATATGTGTCGACTTTTGATGAATAATTAATTTAAAACAATCACAATAATTGCATTGTCACAGGTTGATGTTTCTAAAAAATACAAAATGAAAACTGGTGCATGTCAGTTACTGTACACCGGTGCATTTGAATTTTGAAGCACACCGGTGCATTTCTACGACCTATGGGCACCGCACAAATACCAAAACCAATTAAAAATATCGGTGCATTTGTGTGGAATGGCGCACCGGTGCATTTATGTGGAATTACGCACCGGTGAATTTGGATGACCTCTGGGCACTGCACAAATACCGATACCAATTATAAATCTCGATGCGTTTGTGTGATACTGTACACCTATGCATTTATGTGTCTCTACACACCGGTGCATTTGTACGACCTATGGGCACTGCACAAATACTGATACTAGTTATAAATTTCGTTGCATTTTTTTGATACTAAACACCGGTGCATTTCTATAAGTTACACACCGGTGTGTTGAGATGAGCTATGGGCACCGCAAAAATCCCAAGACCAATTAGAATGGCTCCATGCATTGTATCACCAATACTGCGCCCGGTGCGGTTTGATACCTCGATGGCCCGGTGCATTCTCCTTCAATCGGCTCGGGCCACCTTCTAGATGTACGCACCGGTGCATTCAAGCTCGAGTAGCACACCGATGAAAAAAACATCTGTAATAACCTCCAGTCACCCATTATTTTTAGTTGTGTTGAATTTCCGTTAAAAGATCCACCAAAACCTCCATAACCATAAACGAATGTTGTAGCAAATGTTTGTCTAACAATTTTGGCCAATTTTATGACACTAAAAACCTCCTTTATAACCTCCGCTAGAGTGCCTTTTCCTTGTAGTGGGTGGATAATTTAACATGGGATGGAAGGATCCCTCTTTCAATGAAACACTTAACACTAGATTGGAGGACCCTACGTTCAAAAGGGTATTGTCAAGGAGCACCTCATTATCAATGGAAATTGAATATGATTGAGGACGGGGGATGCACAGGTCAAGGAATGATGCATGGCTAACAAAAGGAAAATAACTCACAACTACAAGTGGAGCATATGTGATAGGGATTAATCTACGATCAATCGGGAGAAGGAAACTGGAAAAGGTAGGAGGAGATTCAACGACAATATTGTTTGAATGTTATCGATGGAGAAGGGAAGAATATAACATGGGATGGGAGGAGCCCTCGTTCAATGAAGCCCTTAACACCAGACTTAATGAGTGTGCCTATTTATCACTAGAACCATAATGAGAATGAAGAGGGGACGTGTGCAGGTGATGGAGTGATCCATGGTCAGCAGAAGGAAAATAACTGAAAAGTTCAGGTAGAACACATGTCAGGTACTAAACCTTGGTCAATAGGGGAATGGTACCAGCAATGTAATATCCCAACACAATATAAGAACTACAAAAAAGTAAACAATAAATCTAAATACGCATCAGAATGCACATAAATAGTTGAGCCATTTTATTATATGGGAGGTGAAAAAGCAATTACAACAGTGCTCAAAATATGAGACACTCAAGCTAAAGGGATGGCCTAGAATGATCGTACAATGATCGACATCTGGGAGGATCGAATCATGAATGATGTGCCCCTCAAGGATGTTCATGAGCTTCAGGATCTGCGCCTCTAGATGAAGAACACAGACATGGTCTCACTGTGGGACATCTCCTCTTGGAACAATAACATCTGGATGGGATGGAAGAGGCCATATTTGCTAAGTGATCTGGAAAACGCTTGGCTAATGCTGCGCTCCAGGCTTATAGGGAAGGCTCTGTCATTAGCAGAGAAACACGACCATCAAGGTTGGGGGCCATCTTCTAGTGAGTATATAGTGGCGTAGGGTTACAAATCACTGTGCGCGATTCCATATTCACCTCCATGCCCAGTGCTATGG
Organism: Pinus albicaulis; assembly: GCA_034641835.2. Lineage (NCBI taxonomy): Eukaryota > Viridiplantae > Streptophyta > Pinopsida > Pinales > Pinaceae > Pinus > Pinus albicaulis. Next base: position 507,685,611 of record CM076571.1, read on the forward strand.
AAAGGCTTGTGGAAATAGAAATCGATCCCAAAAATTGACTTATATAATTGGTTGTTATGCCACAATCAAATTCTGATTGCAGATAATCTCAGGAAGAAAGGCTTCCTTGGCCCTTCATGATGTTCGTTGTGTTTAACAAGCGAGGAAAACGCTCAGTATATCATGCTGGACTGTAATTTGCCTCAGAGGTCTGAAATGAAGTACTGAAGCACTGGCCTATGGAAATTTTGCTCCCCTCCTCCATTTTCGATTTGCATGCTAGCTGGCCACATCGATACCCCAGACAGCTCCCAAATAACATTTGGTTCAAGGCTGGTTGGCTAGTTCTTCCAAAACTAGTCTGCTGGCATATCTGGTTGGAGCAGAATTGCAAAATCTTCTAGGGGAAAATGCATAATGCACAAGTGGTCTCGGTCAAGATAAAAAGCATCCTCAAATAATTCTTGTGTGAACATGTGGGGTCTTTCTTAGAAGAAAACCTCTCCCTTCATGAGTTGGAATGGGGAGGCATGCTGGGATTACAATTCTCCCGGACAGACTCAAAAGAGGAAAAGAAAAAACACTGGCAGATCAGAATGTATGAAGAGAACTTCTGCAATTGGAATAAGGATGTGGCTTGTTTTACTCTGTTATTCGATGGAGCGGCAAAAGGAAACCTAGGGAATGCAGGTGCAAGAAGAGTAATTAAGAATATGGAGGGCCAAATTGAGTGCAGATACGCCTGGGTTCTAGGCCAAGACACCAACACCCGAGCAAAGGGGATGGTGCTGCTACAAGGTCTCAAGATTTTGCAAAAGGTCAGCATCAAGGAGGCAAAGATCATAGGCGACTCCCAAACACTCATAAAAATTCTTGTGGAAAATTCAAGACTGAAGGATCTTCGTCTATTGAGGCTAATGACGAGAATTAAAAAGCTTGCTAGCTCTTTTCAAAAGGTAAGCTTCTTCCATGTTTTGAGGACCAACAACAAAGAGGCGGATGTGGAAGCTAATAGAGCTGCCCTTCGTCTGGCGGGCACTCTAATATGGGATGAGAAGGAAGATTGGGATCCAATTCCGTAGATGTGATTTTATGTTTTATTGTTTATTGCTTCAACAGTTTGTATGTGTCTTTAAGTTAGGGGGAATCTTGACGATATTATGGATTACGGAATCCAGGAAGTTTCATATTGTCCGAATTAAAGATGGCTGGACTCTGGTTATGGGGGAAGCTTGGGAGCTGTCTTGAAAATGTTGGAAGTTTGTAAATGGGCATTTATACCGAAAATTTGAATACAAATCATAGTCGTTTCTATCAAACAAAAAATATATATGATAGCAAATAATTTTATTATGTTTAATTATATACAAATATTTAATTATGTTAATTTTATAGTTTTTTACTTTGAAATTCACTTTATTAAAAAAAAATCAATTATCTATTATATATTAAAAAAATATTCTCAAAATAAATTATTGTTTATAAAATAATCATATAAACTATTTTAAAATTATTTATAAAATTTATTTTATAATTTTAAAATATTTGTTATGTTTTTAATTAAAATTCGTGTTTTCATTATTTACATGTTTTTAATTAATTTGAGTTTTTTAATTTTCAAATTAATTTATATTTTATTTTATACCATTTTATAATTAAAAATTATTTTGTATTTATCAGAATATTTTTCTGAAATATTCTAATTATTTCTTTTAAACTCATTTATAAATATTTTTTTTTTTTTTAATTCGCATTATTATATCATAAAAAAATGTTATTTTGTAAATTTAAAATTAAATTATAACGTTATTTTGTAAATTTAAAATTAAATTATACCCTTTCAATAACATCAGTGAATTCAGTTAATGAATTTGACATGCTAGTTCGTTATGGAGATCAAAATCTAACTTGAACGGTTCTTGCTGGAATATGTGCAATGAGCACGATTCTAAAATCTGTGCATATGCACCCATATCCTTCTCTGTCGAACATATTAAACACCTCCATAAATTCACCATGACATTCCAACCCATTGTCACCATGTCCCTCGTCGTTCTCATCGTTCCAGAGGCTGTTGTACAGACTCAAAAACTCATAAAAACCAAGAGATTCTGATTATGTGATCTAAGCTTGCATCTCGACCCATATTATTTTAGATAATCTTAAATGAGATATAAATTAAAATATTACATAAAAATGAGAATACTGCATAAATGAGAAAAATATGGAAGGCATCATAAGATGGTGTTGGATGGCATTACTCTTACTCAGAGTATTGCACCTCAATATAATTTCAAATACCTCGTCGACGAAAAATCGGATCCGCGTATATACAGTATCTGCAATGCCATGGCAGTGATTACGAGAGCAACATGAACACGGTGCTGACATATCTGTTGAAATCCGGCACACTGACCAACAGATTCGCTACATATTCATATGGGCAAGATAGCGGCATTCTGCAATGCAGGGGGCCACGACGTCTCGCAATAGGATTGTGGAGAGTGTTCGGTTTCCAAAAGGAAAGTCTGCTAGTCATGATATTGAAATTCAAAAATTTTATTAACTGGTATGAGAGATCCTTGGGGATCTATGGTGGACAAAAAATTACACCCATCTTACTCCAATGGAAATGGACATCATCTAAACACACCCAATGGAGACTGATGTAAGCCAATTACAAAACTTTCACAACATATGCCAACAACATTCCATCAATAACAAGATATTCCATACATCAGCTTCTCTGGAAAAAAAATGGAAAAATGGTTGCAGCACCAGAATTCCATGACATCATTTTCTCTCTCTGACCTGTCTATCAATTTTGCCGATTTTTTAACTTCGTTTTTCTGATATTTAAACTTTTCCTTCGCCCAATAAATGAAATCCATTCCACATCATGGCTTAAATCACACGATGTAGCCTTCAGAACTAAAGCTTACCAGATCATATCACATAACATATGTAACGATCAAACTCCATCTCATTGGAATCAGCTTCCTGTTCAGTATCCCAAGAAGCAAGTTGCATTATCTGTTTCGAAACAAGAGAAAAATGCAACCAACCTAACCCCATAATTTTTTTGGCTTTCATCATAAAATTAATAATACAATTAGAAAGCTTTTGCTCTCCAACTCCATGGCTAATGCAAGATATTGCCACCAATATCTCATTATATCACCACCACCACCAATTTAAATCATTCATCAACTTGAACTCTCAGACCATTTTAATCGCATTTCCCTCTTTCTTTTTACCTTTTCTCTCAATAATCAGCTTTTTTGATCTTCACTCAGTACAAAGCCAAAAACAAAACCTTCCTTGCTTGTACATAACATATCTCTAATAGTCCTGAGCCTTTATTTTTCTTATTTTAAAGTTTATATATTATATATATACTCTGAAGGCTAATCCTCATTGATAATATTTCTTAGACTCCAATATGCCGCATTGCATATCACAGATCGCCCATAGAGACTACCCCAACAACATTGGCACTCAAATTGTGTTGGAATTTTGCCTCCTTCGATATGAGAAATATGAGTTCGCCTCTGTTCTACATAGTGGTCATCTTTGGTCATGTGAAGAATTTGAAATTCAAATTTCTGTTGTTTGGACGGGTTTTCACAGTTCGAAAGGAGCATAGTGATGTCGTCTTTGGTCTTGGTAAGAATTTTGTGTGGGGAAATGGCTATTCTGTTTCGATTTTGGGCAGGGTTAAAAATTTGAATTTCAAATAAAAATTCGAATTTCAGTTGGGCGCGCTCGATGTATCTAGCGAGGATTAATGGCAGTGATCCCCGAGCGCAATCTGGGACGTGAAAAGATGTCAGGTTTTTCAACTCTGACAGAGTCATGCGGTGATCCCCATGCGCAATCAGCAACGTGAAAAGATGTCAGGTCTCCGTAGATGGGCAGCAGAGGTTTTCTGATGGGCAACATTTCCAGGTTAAAACATTTCCTGGGTAGACTACTCCATTAGTGACAGCTCTCAGCGCTCGCTATGAGGTTATTACTAACCACTACTCACGCCAGTTAGAAAAACAAACTCTCACAACTCATGCCATCGGCTCTAATACCAATTGATTGTACATACCAATTGAAAGGCTCAGAGCACACAACGATAGACGCAAAAACAACGGGAAGCTAACAAAAACTCTGAGACATAAGTTTACAGAATATCAAATTTCCAAATACCAATGACAATTATAATGGTCTTCTGCTACTTAAAAAACTAACCAAATTATTATATTACAAATTACTACAAGAGTATGCAGGTATAGTTGGCTTACAACACTGATTGTGCCTCTTCTTGAAACCGCCAATGATCCCTTTTTATTATTATATAAAATGTATTATATAATTTAGTGTAAAGAATGTATATAGTAAAACCAAATTAATTTTAAATGCCAATTTAAATTAATTTTCCACAAAATTGTACAATTCTTCATACAGATTTGGGTGTCAATAAAAAATTATCACGTAGAAGCTACTAATACCTCCCACAAACTGAACTATATAAAATAGAGTAACTAAACTACCAAGTGGTAATGCATTGCCTCAAAAGTCTAATGAAGTGATTGCGTCTAAGTACTTCACACTACGTCCATCTTCCTTCAAAATATCTATATTTAAGAAGTTTGTAGAAAAATCCAGATATTTTAGATTTTTAGAAAATAGTGGAATTATATAATTAATAAAAATCATCTCTAGATAAATTTTAGAATTATATTTATTATAAAATTTTATAAAATTGGGAGACTTTCTCTTGACTTTCTTAGAGTTATTTCTTAAATTTTAGTCTCTTAATTATGAAAAGGAATATAATATACATGTTGAGACATACAATAATATTTAAATTTTTATTCATGCATGAACAAATTGTTTATAATTAGTACAACTACATTAATAAATATGATTGATATGGGATGAAGGTCTATATCATCACATGCACAACCATATTAGTAAATATAGTTGATTATTATTATTATTATTGTTAATTAAATTTAATAGCATTAACAATTAATAAATATTAACAATAATTAATTCATTACTTTTCATTTCATTTATTATTAATTAAATCATTAATTAATTCATTAAACAAATAATTCTTTCATTATTAATAATCAATTAATTAATAAATAATCATAATAATTAACTAATTAGTATTACTATTTATTAATATTGTTTTATTAATATAAATATTTTTAATTAAATTTATATGTATTAATATAAATATTGTTAATTGAGATTATAAACAGATGGTTTGGATATGTCAAATAAGAATCGGAATAATAAGAATGATAAAAGTCCATGTTGGTCGGTGAGCCTAGTGATAGGATACTATCCAGCTCGGTTTGGAGAGCGCATGTTTACTACAATTTAGGGTGAGCAGAGCGACAAGAGGTTTATTTGCTAATGTTATGGCCTAAATGTTGAACTATCGCCCCTACTTGCATGTGGCCTTTTTGTTTCAACTCGATGAATTCCACTAGGGTGAGGGGGATGGCATGGAAATAATATTTAAACCCAAGGGATCAATATTATAAACTCAAGATATATAAATCCTAAGATAAATATTATAAACCCTAAAACAATCATGCTTAACCATGGTTTATTTTGATATTGACACAATATTTGACACAATGCGACGTTAAAACATGGTTGACCATGGTTCATTTTCATATTAAGGAAATATTTATCACAAATTGATTTTGGACCATGGTTGAGCATGATTGATTTTCATATCGAGATCATCTTTGTCACATTGCAACATTGGACCATGGTTGATTTTCATATTGAGAAAATCTTTATCACAAAGTGACGTTGGACCATAGTTGACCATGCGTGACAATGATTACAAACCCAAGGATTTATATCATAAACCCTATGAATGATATTACAACCTAGGAAAATGAGATCTTAGATTAATAAACCCAACAGATTAATATTATAAACTCTAGGGATTAATACTAAAAACCAAATGGATTATAAACCCAAGGAAATAATATTAAACCGAAGGGATAAACCCAAGGGATTAGTATTATAAACCCTAAGATAAATACTACAAACCCTAAAATAAACATGCTTGACCATGTTTTCTTATGGTTTATTTTCATATTGATATAATCGTTATCACAATGTGACAATTGACCATAGTTTACCATGGTTAAGAATGGTTGATTTTCATATTGAGAAGATCTTTGTCACAATGTGATATTGGACCCTGATTGGGCATGGTTGACCATGATTATAAACCCATGAGATTTATATTAAACCCTAAGTTTACTATTATAAACATGATTTATATTATAAACCCAAGGGATTGATATTATAAACCGAGGGATTAATTCTAAAACTACAAGGTATTATAAACCTAATGGAGTAATATTAAACAAAAGGGATTAATATTATAAAGCCAAGGCATATAAACCCTAAGATAAATATTATAAACAAAAGGGAATAATAAACCCAAGGAATTATAAACTTAAGAGAATAATATTAAACCCAAGGGATAACAATTATAAAACCAAGGTATATAAAACCTAAGATAGTATTATAAACCCTAAAATAAACATGTCTGGCCACGATTTATTTTCATAATGACACAATCTTTGTCTCAATGCAAAGTTGGACTATGGTTGACCCTGATTGATTTTCATATTGAGACAACATTAGTCACAATGCGAACTTAGGAAATGGTTGACCATGGTTGATTTTCATAAACATTACATGATGTTTGTGAAATAGATTAATATCATAAACCCTAATATTATAAATTATAAACCCAAAATTAATCATTAATATTATAAAAACAATATTAAAAAGCTCTAGCATCATAGACTTAGTATTCTTTTGTTTATAATATTGATCATTTTGGTTTATTAATTTATTTGGTTCACAATATTTTTTTTCTTCTAAGAGTAAGATCTATTAATATAACATATGTTACAAGGAGGCTCTGGCCTCAGCAGTGCAGGCCTGTATGAGTGGTATATTTTCAACAAAACAAAAAAAAATAGAGCTGCCCATGAGGGGAAACCAACCCATATAGAGTATGAAGCGCTGCCTCAAGTGAGGAAACCAACGACATAAAGACATAAGTAATTGTACCAAGCATAGAAGTAAGCAGATAGCAAAACTAATAAGCTAGAAGCCTGAAACTGAAAAAGGCCTGAGATTATAAGCATCATGAAAAGCTGGAGGTGGTAGATCAGAATGTCTGAAGAGAAAAGAAAAGAAAAAGAGTGGTAGATCAGAATGTCTGAAGAGAAATTATGTAATTGGAATAAGGATGTGGCTTGTTTTACTCTGTTATTCGATGGAGCGGCAAAAGGAAACCCGGGGAATGCAGGTGCAAGAAGAGTATTATTGAAATCTCGACAATATTATGGATTACGGAATCCAGGAAGTTTCATATTGTCCGAATTAAAGATGGCTGGACTCTGGTTATGGGGGAAGCTTGGGAGCTGTCTCGAAAATGTTGGAAGTTTGTAAATGGGCATTTATACTGAAAATTTGAATACAAATCATAGTCGTTTCTATCAAACAAAAAATATATATGATAACAAATAATTTTATTATGTTTAATTATATACAAATATTTAATTATGTTAATTTTATAATTTTTTATTTTGAAATTCACTTTATTCAAAAAAAATCAATTATCTATTATATATTAAAAAAATATTCTCAAAATGAATTATTGTTTATAAAATAATCATATAAACTATTTTAAAATTATTTATAAAATTTATTTTATAATTTTAAAATATTTGTTATGTTTTTAATTAAAATTCGTGTTTTCATTATTTACATGTTTTTAATTAATTTGAGTTTTTTAATTTTCAAATTAATTTATATTTTATTTTATACCATTTTATAATTAAAACTTATTTTGTATTTATCATAATATTTTTCTGAAATATTCTAATTATTTCTTTTAAACTCATTTATAAATACTTTTTTTTTTAATTCACATTATTATATCATAAAAAAATGTTATTTTGTAAATTTAAAATTAAATTATACCCTTTCAATAAAATTAGTGAATTCAGTTAATGAATTTGACATGCTAGTTTGTTATGGAGATCAAAATCTAACTTGAACAGTTCTTGCTGGAATATGTGCAATGAGCACGATTCTAAAATCTGCGCACATGCACCCATATCCTTCTCTGTTGAATAGATAATTAAACACCTCCATAAATTCACCATGACATTCCAACCCATTATCACCATGTCCCTCGTCGTTCTCATCATTCCAGAGGCTGTTGTACATACTCAAAAACTCATAAAACCCAAGAGATTCTGATTATGTGATCTAGGCTTACATCCCGACCCATATTGTTTTAGATAATCTTAAATGACATATAAATTAGAATATTACATAAAAATGAGAATACTGCATAAATGAGAAAAATATGGAAGGCATCATAAGATGGTGTTGGATGGCATTACTCTTACTCGGAGTATTGCACCTCAATATAATTTCAAATACCTCGTCAATGGAAAATCAGATCCGCGTATATAAAGTATCTGCAACGCCATGGCAGTGATTACAAGAGCAACGTGAAAACGGTGCTAACATATCTGGTGAAATCCGGTGCACTGACCAGCGGATTCGCTACATATTCATATGGGCAAGATAGCGGCATTCTGCAATGCAGGGGGCCACGACGTCTCGCAATAGGATTGCGGAGAGTGTTCAGTTTCCAAAATGAAAGTCTGCTAGTCATGATATTGAAATTCAAAATTTTTATTAACTGGCATGAGAGATCCTTGGGGATCTATGGTGGACAAAACATTACACCCATCTTACTCCAGTGGAAATGGACATCATCTAAACACACCCAATGGAGACTGATGTAAGCCAATTACAAAACTTGCACAACATATGCCAACAGCATTCCATCAATAACAAGATATGCTATACATTAACTTCTCTGGAAAAAAATGGAAAAATGGTTGCAGCACCAGAATTTCATGACATCATTTTCTCTCTCTGACCTGTCTATCAATTTTGCTGAGTTTTTAACTTCGTTTTCCTAATATTTTAACTTTTCCTTCGCCCAATAAATGAAATCCATTCCACATCATGGCTTAAATCACATGATGTAATGATCAAACTCCATCTCATTGGAATCGACTTCCTGTTCAGTATGCCCAAGAAGCAAGTTGCATTATCTGTTTGGAAACAAGAGAAAAATGCAACCAACCTAACCCCAGAATTTTTTTGGCTTTCATCATAAAATTAATAATACAATTAGAAAGCTTTTTCTCTCCAGCGCCATGGCTAATGCAAGATATCGCCACCAATATCTCATTATATCACCACCACCACCAATTTAAATCATTCATCAACTTGAACTCTCGGACCATTTTAATCGCATTTCCCTCTTTATTTTTACCTTTTCTCTCCATAATCAGCGGTTTTGATCTTCACTTAGTACAAAGCCAAAAACAAAACCTTCCTTACTTGTACATAACATATCTCTAATAGTCCTGAGCCTTTATTTTTCTTATTTTAAAGTTAATATATTATATATATACTCTGAAGGCTAATCCTCATTGATAATCTTTCTCAGACTCCAATATTCCGCATTGCATATCACAGATCACCCATAGAGACTGCCCCAACAACATTGGCACTCAAATTGTGTTGGAATTTTGCCTCCTTCGATATGAGAAATATGAGTTCGCCTCTGTCCTGCATAGCGATCGTCTTTGGTCGTGTGAAGAATTTGAGATTCAATTTTATGTTGTCTGGACGGGTTTTCACAGTTTGAAAGGACCATAGCGATGTCGTCTTTGGTCTTGGTAAGAATTTTGGGCGGGTAAATGGCTATTCTGTTTAGATTTTGGGCAGGTTTAAAAAATTTAATTTCAAATAAAAATTCGAATTTCAGTTGGGCACGCTCGATGTATCCAGCGAGGATTAATGGCGGTGATCGCCAAGCACAATCCAGGACGTGAAAAGATGTCAGGTTTTTCAACTCTGACAAAGTCATGCGATGATCCCCATGCATAATCAGCAACCTAAAAAGATGTCAGGTCTTCGTAGATGGGCAGAAGAGGTTTTCCGATGGGTAGCATTTCCGGGTTAAAACGTTTCCTGGGTAGACTACTCCATTAGTGACAGCTCTCAGCACTCGCTATGAGGTTATTACCAACCACCACTCACGCCAGTTAGAAAAACAAACTCTCACAACTCATGCCATCGGCTCTAATACCGATTGATTTTACATACCAATTGAAAGGCTCAGAGCACACAACGAAAGACACAAAAACAACGGGAAGCTAATAAAAACTCTAAGACATAAGTTTACAGAATATCAAATTTCCAAATCCCAAGGACAATTATAATGGTGTTCTGCTACTTAAAAAACTAACCAAATTATTATATTACAAATTACTACAAGAGTATGCAGGTATAGCTGGCTTACAACACAGATTGTGCCTCTTCTTGAAACTGCCAATAATCCTTTTTTATTATTATATAAAATGTATTTTATAATTTAGTGTAAAGAATGTATATAGTAAAACCAAATTAATTTTAAATGCCAATTTAAATTAATTTTCCACAAAATTGTACAATTATTACTCTTCAACAGATTTGGGTGTCAATAAAAAATTATCACGTAGAAGCTACTAATACCTCCCACAAACTGAACTATATAAAATAGAGTAACTAAACTACCAAGTGGTAATGCATTGCCTCAAGAGTCTAATGAAGTGATTGCGTCTAAGTACTTCACACTACGTCCATCTTCCTTCAAAATATTTATATTTAAGAAGTTTGTGGAAAAATCCAGATATTTTAGATTTTTAGAAAATAGTGGAATTATATAATTAATAAAAATCATCTCTAGATAAATTTTAGAATTATATTTATTATAAAATTTTATAAAATTGGGAGACTTTCTCTGGACTTTCTTATAGTTATTTCTTAAATTTTAGTTTCTTAATTATGGACTTTCTCTGGACTTTCTTATAGTTATTTCTTAAATTTTAGTTTCTTAATTATGAAAAGGAATATAATATACATGTTGAGACATACAATAATATTTAAATTTTTATTCATGCATGAACAAATTGTTTATAATTAGTACAACTACACTAATAAATATGATTGATATGGGATGAAGGTCTATATCATCACATGCACAACCATATTAGTAAATATAGTTGATTATTATTATTATTGTTAATTAAATTTAATAGCATTAACAATTAATAAATATTAACAATAATTAATTCATTACTTTTCATTTCATTTATTATTAATTAAATCATTAATTAATTCATTAAACAAATAATTCATTCATTATTATTATTAATCAATTAATTAATAAATAATCATAATAATTAACTAATTAGTATTACTATTTATGAATATTGTATTACTATTTATTAATATTGTTTTATTAATATAAATATTGTTAATTAAATTTATATGTATTAATATAAATATTGTTAATTGAGATTATAAACAGATGGTTTGGATATGTCAAATAAGAATAGGAATAATAAGAATGATAAAAGTCCATGTTGGTCGGTGAACCTAGTGATAGGAGACTATCTAGCTCGGTTTGGAGAGCGCATGTTTACTACAATTTAGGGTGAGCAGAGTGACAAGAGGTTTATTCGCTAATGTTACGGCCTAAATGTTGAACTATCACCCCTACTTGCATGTGGCTTTTTCGTTTCAACTCGATGAATTCCAGTAGGGTGAGGGGGATGGCATGGAAATAATATTTAAACCCAAGGGATCAATATTATAAACTCAAGATATATAAATCCTAAGATAAATATTATAAACCCTAAAACAATCATGCTTAACCATGGTTTATTTTCATATTGACACAATATTTGACACAATGCGATGTTAAAACATGGTTGACCATGGTTCATTTTCATATTAAGGAAATATTTATCACAAATTGATTTTGGACCATGGTTGAGCATGATTGATTTTCATATCGAGATCATCTTTGTCACATAGCAACATTGGACCATGGTTGATTTTCATATTGAGAAAATCTTTATCACAAAGTGACGTTGGACCATAGTTGACCATGGGTGACGATGATTACAAACCCAAGGGATTTATATTAAACCCAAGGATTTATATTACAAACCCTAAGAATAATACGCCCTATGAAAATGACTCCTTATATTAATAAACTCAAAATATTAATATTATAAACCCAAGGGATTAAGCATGTTTTATTTTCATATCGAGACAATATTTTTCATTTTTTCACGTTGGACCATGGTTGATTTTCATATTGAGAAAAAATTTGTCACAATGTGACGTCGGACAATGATTTACCATCACTGACCATTACTATAAACCCAAGGGATTTATATTAAACCCAAGGATTTATATCATAAACCCTATGAATGATATTACAACCTAGGAAAATGAGATCTTAGATTAATAAACCCAACAGATTAATATTATAAACTCTATGGATTAATACTAAAATCCAAATGGATTATAAACCCAAGGAAATAATATTAAACCGAAGGGATAAACCCAAGGGGTTAGTATTATAAACCCTAAGATAAATACTACAAACCTTAAAATAAACATGCTTGACCATGTTTTCTTATGGTTTATTTTCATATTGATATAATCGTTATCACAATGTGACAATTGACCATAGTTTACCATGGTTAAAAATGGTTGATTTTCATACTGAGAAGATCTTTGTCACAATGTGATATTGGACCATGATTGGGCATGGTTGACCCTGATTATAAACCCATTAGATTTACATTAAACCCTAAGTTTACTATTATATACATGATTTATATTATAAACCCAAGGGATTGATATTATAAAACGAGGGATTAATTCTAAAACTATAAGGTATTATAAACCTAATGGAATAATATTAAACAAAAGGGATAATATTATAAAGCCAAGGCATATAAACCCTAAGATAAATATTATAAATAGACGGGAATAATAAACCCAAGGAATTATAAACTGAAGAGAATAATATTAAACCCAAGGGATAATAATTATAAAACCAAGGTATATAAAACCTAAGATAGTATTATAAACCCTAAAATAAACATGCTTGACCATGATTTATTTTCATATTGACACAATCTTTGTCACAATGTGAAGTTGGACTATGGTTGACCATGATTGATTTTCATATTGAGACAACCTTAGTCACAATGCGAACTTAGGAAATGGTTGACCATGGTTGATTTTCATAAACATTACAATGATGTTTGTGAAATCAATTAATATCATAAACCCTAATATTATAAATTATAAACCCAATATTAATCATTAATATTATAAAAACAATATTAAAAAGCTCTAGCATCATAGACTTAGTATTATTATGTTTATAATATTGATCATTTTGGTTTATTAATTTATTTGGTTCACAATATTTATTTTTTTTCTAAGTAAGAGTAAGATCTATTAATAAAACATATGTTACAAGGAGGCTCTGGCCTCAGCAGTGCAGGCCTGTATGAGTGGCATATTTTCAACAAAACAGTAAAAATAGAGTTGCCCATGAGGGGAAACCAGCCCATATAGAGTATGAAGCGCTACCTCGAGTGAGGAAACCAGCAACATAAAGAAATAAGTAATTGTACCAAGCATAGAAGTAAGCAGATAGCAAAACTAATAAGCTAGAAGCCTGAAACCGAAAAAGGCCTGAGATTCTAAGCATCATGAAAAGCTGGAGGTGGTTCTTCAACAATCAGACATCTGTACTCATCATCTTCTGAAAACTAGGGGCCAAGTGCAGCCTGGTGAGGTGCCACAGCATCAACACCTATTCCTCTGTCTTGCATACACTTCTCCTTGTAGTAGCCCGAGCTGCCACCACTGTTCGAGCCTGAATTGTGCCCTGTAGGGACCTATTGAGTTTTCACATCTTCAGAGGGACCGGGATCACTGCGCAAACGCAATGGCAGAATGGGCTGACTAAGTTTGGGGCCATCGCCAGTTACCTTGCAGAAAGAAACAGAGATGGTAGCAACGATGAGAGGGTAGTCAGAGGTACATTGAAAATGAAAATGGGCGATGGTGGGGGACTGCTAAGAGGCAGAGGAGTTTAGTCAAGGCGGAGGAAGCGTCGAAGGCTCAGAGGTGGGGTGTCGAGCAGAGGAACTGAATAGATGGCCACGACCACTGCGAGTCTCGGGGTATCTACCCCAAGAGTGCTCGAGGGAGGAAGACGAGGAGCTGGACAAGGAGGAGGGGAGCGGACGAGAAGCTCGGCCCCTGCTGCTGCCCTGTCAGCATCGCATGCGATGTCTTAAACGTGGCATGTTGGCACAATAGGGGTGAAGGGAGCACTGAGCAGAGGAAGAGGCAGGGCTGGCGAGGGATAACAGGGATGTGGAGGAAGAATTGAGGCCGAAAGAAGTCGAGAAACGCATTTGGCAAAGGGGACTCTGAGAGTGATGGTAGCCTAGGAGAAACTCGATGCAACTACTGAGACTACAATGCCGCCCAATTGACGTGGGAGAGCTTGGCTCCGCAGCCTCAGGGGAGCATCCACTACGTAGGGGGGGAATTGAAGCGGCATAGAATTAGCAGAAGGGAGGTGGAGCTTCGCAGAGGGACAAAATGCATAACCAGAGGGCCGAGGAGTATAACCAGAGAGCAGCATTTTGAGGCGATGGAGGCTGCCTTGTCAAATGCAGCGGAATAAATGCCGCTCGAGGTGACGGCGAAGATTCATAAATGTGTTTGGGTGCCAGAGGTGTGGCTTGTGGGTGGCCATGTGGCCTTGCCACGTGCCGTCCCACAAACCATACTCCGTATGATCAATCTTAAACACCCGCATCCGGGGATTTGGTTCACAATATTTATCTAAAGGGTTTATAATATTAATCCATTGGGTTTAATATTATTCCCTTGGATTTATAATATTAAAAATACCCTATGTTTAGAATGCCTTGGGTTTTATATTATTCCCCTAAGTTTATAATATTAATCCCTTAGCCTTTTAATATTAATTATTTGGGTTACCCGGATGCGGGTGCTCTCTAGTAAGATGAGGGGCCACATGGGTTCCATGTGGCAAGGCACTTGGCCATCCCACGTGCCCACACATGGTTGTCGGCCCAGAGATAATTGCTCCAGCGAGAATGTCTTAAATTCGCACTCTACCACCTTCATTTCTACGTCCTCTTGTTGTAGAGCATTAAGGGCTCTCAATTCCGTTACCATGGCTATTAAGCAGGCTTCCTCCACTCATTCGACCTCTATTCGGCTCTCCCTCCTGTTATCTATGCATGCCTCCCTCTCTTCCCATCACCCTCTGGTTCTTAGCCCTACACCGCCTGGTCTCAGCCTTCCCTCAGAGTGCTCTGGTGGAGGCTCCTCTCCCTTGCTGTTAAGAGCACCCTCTTGGTTCTGCACTTCTGCTCCTTTGACAATTATCCCAATGTGTCATCGTATGAGATTTAGAAGAGCTGGAGGACGTGGCCTCACATCCAAACCTCCTCTAATGCACGCCATGGGCAGAGATTTGAATCTTTCTGTGGGTTTGGAGGAGCCGAGCAGGCTCAACCCTATTAATATTTCAGCCCATTTATCCTTGCAGCTCCCTATTCCCCCTCTGGCGTCTTCTAGCATCCGCATCAAGAAGCAACTACGCAATCAACCATTCCGCCAGAGCCAACCTTCATCCCTCGCAAAATGAAGGCTCTTCCTATGCAGAGTGCTTCCAGTGGTAGCCACTTCACCAACAGCAACTCCAGCAATGGCTGCAGCTCCAATAGTGACGCAGAAGACAAGACTCAGGACACCAGTCAGCCAGCTAGCTCCTCCAAGAAGCTTGAGACACCAACGTCGTCATGGCCTCAAGCTACAAGGCACGTGCCGAGCAAGGAGGACAATGACGAGGTCTATGTTTGTAGGATCAAGGAAGAAGACCCCAACTCCAGCAAGAAGAATGAAGGTCCTCTCTACTTTCATATGCAGGGCGTTTTTCTGTCTTTCTAGTTTTTTATTAGCATTCTCTAGTTTCACCATGTTTTGGACGGTTCTGCTCTCTAGCTTCAGTTTAATTTTTGCTACTGTGTATGCTAGTTTCCCTTTCTGGGGAGCATTTTCTTTGTGCTAATGGTGGACTGGTTTCCCCAGCTGGGGCAGTCCAATTTCTGATTTCAAACACTTGATACTTCCCTCTGGAATCGGCTTGCGAATTCCCGAGGAAGAGAACTGTAACTTTTTTCTTTGTATGATATAATAGATATAGTCCAACCTAGAAAAAAAAATTATTAATTATTTGGGTTTATTAATCCCTTAAGTTTATAATGTTAATAATCTCTTGGATTTATAATATTAATGGAAATCATTTATAATATTAATCCATTTGATTTTCAATATTTATCCATTAGATTTTTAATATTTATATTTTCATGTTATTAATCCATGCATTTTATAAAATTAATAGTCTTGAGATTTATATAATATTATATTAAATAAAATTATTAATATAACACACACACATAGAAGTGATATTATACGTTGGAATAGTAATAATGAATGTTATTTTCTAGCAAATATGATGTAAATTACTCCCAACATAAACATATACATATATATATATATATATATATATATATATATATATATATATATATACTTCATTTTATCTATTAATTTTATATTTACATATATATATTTATATATGATATGGTGATATATGGAATCTGTAATATGAATAATAATATTTATACTATTATCATTAATAATATTTTATTAATTTTTTCAATTTTTTGCAATGGAAAAAGTGAAATTACAAACTCATAGGTAAAATGTCAAATCCAAACTTTATATATTTTATATTTAATTTTACAATCATATAAATCATATAATATAGAATGGAAAAAATTATTGAAATTAAAAATTTTCATTATTAAATTTATATAAAGTAAATTAATATCTTTAAAAGCTTTTATTAACTTTTGATTATATAATGTCAATTTTAACAATCATATCTTTGACATATGAATCTCATATCTTTGATTTCAATAATTCTTTTATGTTTTTAATTTATGTTAAAATAAAATATTTGAAAAAGAAATGACGATGAAAAAATTAAATAATTCCATTAGAAATACCAAAAAGCAAAGCATCCAAAGAGATAATTTTGAGAGATATCTTGTAGAGTTGTATCATGGTGTGGCTAGTGCAGATATATATGGTGGTATTCTAGTGTCATGAATTTAAATATGGGTAAAAATGCGAAGGTGGGTTACACTTTCGTGAGAAACATGCTCGGAAATTTTGTTTTCCTAATAGTTTGGTCGAACTTTTATAAAGTCCGGCCGAATAGTTTGAAATTTCGGCCAAAGTTTGGAATTTAGTTCGGTCGAACTAATTCTGTCGTTTACATTCATGGCATGGGTAAACAGATTTTTAGCCGTAGATGGGAAAACTGACAACCAAAGTTTAGCCGAACTAATAGCCCAGCGAAACTATTAGTTCGACTGGACTTTTAACATAGTTTGATCGAACTCTTTTATATATTTATATATGTGGGATCAAAGTATTAAATGTGGTTGTTTTTTTATTTATATTTATGAGTGACAATTTATTATTTTCCAATAATATAAAATGTACAATATGTACTTGAGTGAAAAGCTTAATTTGGTATAGTAAAATTAGATTTCAAAAAAAAAATTATTGAATTAGCATTTGAAAGGTATTTTGCAATATAATAAAGAAAAGAAAATAAATAAATAAAAATAACATTATATTAAAAAATTAGAAAAATAGAAATTAGCCCGTTTTAAATAACATGAAATTAAATCAAATAAAAAAATTATTTTATATATATGAAAATTGGCCCAAATCGATTTTAAATCCATATTTATCCAATTGTAAAAACAATTAAATAAAATTTTCAATATAAATAATTGCAAAAAGAAAATTTAAACAAAAATTGTTCTTAAATAATATATATATAGATAAAGATAAAATTAAAATAACATATTTCTTTTTCTAATCCACAAATATATATATATATATATATATATGAATGACATTCTTTTGGTATAAATTTGGGCTTGGCACAGGGTGCTTAAAGTATCAGAACAAGAATGCATATAATAAACTGTGTAAAGATCTCTAATTATGTCATGGGTATAAAGTTTAAAAACAGATAATACAACAGTGTACGAACCAGGATGAAAATTTTTCTATTCACGAATAGCAGGAAAGATATAGTTCATGTATATATGAATTTTCTCATTTCAAGAAACATACAACTGAACGAGCATTTTAAAAAACCCATCTTAGAGGAGGGGCCGATCTGTTATTTTATTAATGAAATGGAGATTTTTTTCTGAGGAAAAACATATATATATATATATATATATATATATATATATATATTAAAGTAATAATATTTTTTTCGTATATATTCATTTACAGTTAAAAAAAATTCTTTATAAACAAATTATTAATTAAATGTTTTTTTCTTAATTTTATAGAAATGTATCTTTAATTTTTAATAAAATCTTTATAAAAACATTAAAAAATATATTTTTATGTTTAATTTAATGAAATTAGTTAGGTAAGTAATACCATTTCACTTTTCATAAATTACTTCATAACTCATTTTTTTATTTTTAAATTTACAGTTTCGTATTATTACAAAAACTAGATACATATGATTTTTCCATATTTCTTTTTGAGGATTTGGACTCCAAAATAAAGATATAGATGGATATCCCATATAACATTAAGCACCAAGAATCTATACATAGTTAGATGCCATCGTCAACCCTACACTAAGCATCAAAGCTAGGAAAAATATCAACGTGACTAATATAATGATAAATGCCATAATCGACACATAAGAAATCATCACATTGTATCTAGAACTTACTCTTACATAAACATAAACTAAGACCATAAAAATGACAAAGACCCCGTTGACCGGGTTTAAGATAGATATAGGATCCAACTCACTTAATAGTCAACAATTGAATCTCTAATCATTTTTTGAAAAGGATATTGTCACAAGATTCCTTGCACTTGAGCCTAGTGGATCCACCAAATCTCCTCTATTAGATTCACAAGAAATATGTCCCTCCACATGCACCAGGAGGGAATCGATCATGTCCAGAAAAATTATTTGATTTCTAAGAACCCTTTTCATGTTTTCCAAGGTGGCGCAGACATTACACTACTTGACTTGCTTATGTTTCAGGACCAGACGCAACAAAGTTGTAATTTTCTAGTGCAAAGCTACAAAATTCAAATATTTCTTCCCCCTTCCCATGGCATGCCCAGCGTTAGGAACCCATGTTGACATCTCCTCCATGATTTTTGAATCATAATGGGATTGTCTCTATACCCCTGCTTGAATCTCCAACATAAAAAATTCTAATGTTCCTTGGCTTTGGTGGAATAACATTGTAGTAGGTGGAAACTAAATCGTGACTAAAGTATCTCTCTCCTTTCTACACCTACAGAGCAGTGTCATCTCCCCATCATCTAAAACACATTCTTTATCTCAGTGGCATGTTTGAGACATGGGACCTTCACTTGGAGTGCCCATTGTAGATTCCTCTACCTACAAAGAAGTAAGAGAAAAAACCAGATGCACGCATTGTAGGACAAAGAGTAAAACTACATAAATCATCCCCATAGCTCAAAATACATGCCTTATAATCAACATGGGTATTTTTCTTGAAAACAGAGGTTGCAGTGGCCTCAACGAAAGACCCACACCCCGACACAATGAAACAAAAGCATAAACTCAAGTAAAAAAAATAAGCTCGGGTGCAAAATACATCTAGACATTCATGATTACCAACCCCCAAGAGCCATGTTGATCATTCTATGAAATTCACGTAGTGGCACCCCAATTCCTTAACCAAGACAATAACCACTTGCTCAAATAATAACAGAACCAAGAGGCCCTGTAACGGACTACACATAGAGGCCACCAATGCCCCTTAGCCACTTTCTACAAACTGATAATATAATTCATAAGACAAACACACTAACCCTAACAACTCAGACCTCGACAGCAAGCTAATAATAAGAAAAATAGCCATAAAATAAAAACAATTAACTTGAAATTTCATGTTGCAATAAGCAGTTGACATCCTCACCAACCCACAAAGAAACCAGGTAGAAAAGTACCATGCATAGACATGTTCATTGAGAAAACTTCGTCACATGCTCTAATTCCCAGGTAGGCTAGCAAATTCATGTCCCACAACCTCAATTCTAGGTTCACACTAGGACATGAATCACTTCACCACCACAACCAAAGAAGAATACATGCGACACAATGCCAAGGACCAGGCTTTGCCAACACTCAAACCACCACAAACATATTCCAAATCCTTCATGAGACAAGTAATAAATAGAAATTTCCAACTAGTTATTTGCATGCAAATGCATGTGAGAGCATGCCGCACTCCACCTTGATTAAATGCAAATCACGTCTAGGGGGTGGTGGGAACTACCTCAAAATCCCTTGATCCGTCCTCATTAACACCCTGATCAGGGGAAAAGTACCTCATAAATTTTCAATTCTATGAAACAATTGATTAAAAAAATCCATTTTGCATAATGATGATGATGATGATGTTGATGATTCATGTCCACTAAGACTAATATGGTCTATCAAACCTTAATAAGGAAATAGTTTAATTAAGACTCTTTAACATTTTATTTCTATGCTAGAAAATAAGTGACATAAGTGTTCACACATCAACATAGTTATGTGGACTTAATAATTCAAGAAGGTTGGTATTGTGACAAATATTTTAAAATTTAGAATAGACGTGAGTAAAAGGTGAACAATCCAAGAGAAAATGGTTTTCATTTTCAACCCTCTTAGTATCATATAAGTGATAGAATATTTCATCCCATGGAATTTTTGGAATTGGTCGATGCCCAATTTCACTATGAAGCTCATGAGAATTAGTTCTTTTCTTAGAAATATTCATTTTCTTCTTGACACTAGTCAAGATAGATAGATAATTTCGGTTTTCAACATTGCGGTTGATCCCTTCATTCTAATATCTTAGTTTCTTTTTTCCCTTTAAATCTTTATCACCTGACAACTTGTCTTAAATTTGGAAGTCGTAATATTTTTAATATTATCCTTATCCTTTAAGGTGATCTCCTCCCCCCCCCCCAATGGTCTAGACAAAATTGGGCATCCTTATTCCATCCTTATTTGAGTCGAAGGTGTGGGTTCTCGTTGGAGTTGGAAGATCTTTTAGGAAACCTCTTGCCTTCCATGTTGAATAACTTATTCTACATGAAATATCTATTTATACCCATGATTTCAATTGGGAAAGGGCTAGCTTCAATCAAGAGGATAAGGTAGAGAGTATTTCCTTTAAACTGGGGGTTGTAGGTTATAGTTTTTTTTTGGGTGTACTCAATCTTCCTCCACGATTCTCTAGATATACTGCAACCCCAGACCTCACATCCATATAATATTACAGGGGCGACAAATTTCTCAAAGAGGTGATTTTTTTTTTTAATTCCAAATCCAAAAATATGTTGATTTAGAAATATTTCACAACCATCCTAAGCTTTCGATCCTCCATTTATCCTTTTCTCAATGCTATAACTCAGATGAAGTTGTTGATGGATGTTAATTCCTGGATATTTGTATGAAGTAATTTTGTCCAAGTAGTTATTAGCATAAATGAAACTATCATAGGCGATATTTTTGGATGTAATTATCATGACTTCAGTCTTCTCACTATTGAGAGTCATACCCATCTTGGAACAAAAACGTGGAGGATTATTGATTGACTCTTGATATTGTAATGACTTCATTCCAAAAGAACAATATTTTTAGAATTAAGGAGAAGAGTTTTGACCATACCAGTGATAGTGGGGCCATCATACCTTGCATATTCCAAACATTTTTCTATCTTATCAATGTATTTTCCAAAAAGGGTATGTGATAAGGGACACCCTTGCTTGACTGCGATATTGCATTTAATTTCATCCAACCAACCTTTATTGGTTTGAATCTTGGCAATAATATTCTCATATACCCTAGTTATAGCAACCATCAACTCAAGAGGAACCATTATATCTTCTAGCCTCTTCCATAGATTTCCCTAGCAACAATGTCAAAATATTTTCTAAAGCCAACTAAGAAACATAAGAGATCGATTTTATTATTTGGCATTCCCATACAATTATCCTAAGAGTAACAAGATGATCCATAGTTGAGTGATGTCTCCTAAACCCAATTTTCCCTTTATCCCTTTTACCATGGATTTAAAGCCAAAGACTAATATTTTTTTTCCAAATGAAATTCATACAAGTTGGCTAAAATGTGGCTAATCATAGTGGCCCTAAAATCAATTTAATATAAAAAAGTAACAAATCTTATAAATATTATTATTTTTCCACTAAATTTTTATAAAATACTTGATGAAACTAACTAACTAACTAACTAACTCTATATATATATATATATATATATATATATATATATATATATATATATATATATATTCTTTTATTTCAATATAATAAACCTTCAATAAATTAAGCAAAACCATTTTTGTTTAAATTATCAACACAATTCGTTTATTTCATTAATAATTTTTATTTTTCCAACACTAACATATACAAAATTTGAAACTGGAACATTTTGTATATGTAAGTAGGACCCGTTTATTTTTTATGATTTTATAAAAAGAATTAAAATTTATATTTATTAATTCTAAATTTTATAAATTAAAATTTAAAATTACATACATTAAGATTGAATTTCATAAAAATAAGTTAAATTCAATGAAAATATTTCATAAAAATAATATATAGTAAAATGTAATACACTTTTACTTATTAAATAATAATATATTTTAGGTTAACTAAAACATTGTTTACCATTAATGATAATTTTTATCAAAAATCCTAAAATTCTATATGCATTGCACTCAATGAGTTAAAGCATAGACACATATCATTTGTTATAGAAAAATTTATTTAATTAACAATTTTATGTCTACTAAGAAATATAAGAAATCAAAATTATCTTTAATTTCAAAATTATCATTAGTTTTTATATTTAAATAAAATGAAACAGAATTGTCTTTAATTTGTTGTTTATATATTTTAATTTATAATTAAAAATATCAATAGAATAAAAAATAAAAATAATATTAATTTATTATTTAATAATAAAATTAATTAATAAAATAATAATAAATTTAAAATATTTAATATGTACTATATCACTTTATATAAATTTAATAGTAATTAATCAAGTTAAAAGAATATATTTTATATAATTTTATGTGTCGAGAGTGATAGGCTGCGAGATTGAGTTCGGTACGGAGAAACCAGGTTCCAAGGCGCACTGCATAGGCTGCGAGATTGAGTTCGGTACGGAGAAACCAGGTTACAAGGCCCACTGCGAAGTTCCGGTGAGGAGTTAAAGAAGTTGAACTTACAAATGAACTTGCAAAGTTATTTACACTATGTTTATTGGTTATAATTATTTTTATATAAATAAGTTGAACGGTTGTATAAATTAAGATTCCGTTTAATATAACGATGGTGGAACTCTCAATCAATCATCGTCTAATAATGGATCTAATCGTCAACCACAATTAGAGGAGTTATTTTCAAAGAAAAACACATTAAGATGTAATTATATATATATAAAAAAATATAATTATTAATTCTAAATTTTATAAATTAGAATTTAAAATTACTTATTTTGAATTTTCAATAGGTTAAATTCAATGAAAATATTTCATAAAAATAATATATTAAAATGTAATACACTTTTACGTATTAAATAATAATATTGTATTTAAAGTTAACTAATGTTGTTTTACCATTAATTATGTTTATAAAAATGGTATACAATTATTTAATTATATAATTTGAATTTAATCATATAAAATTAATCATATAACTTGAATTTAACTATAATATGTTTTGAATTTCTATGTAATTTAATTAACATTTTTAACAATATTGAATAGTTAAATATAAAATTTTGTATCTCTTGATTCAATGATATGGGAAATTTATTAAAAGATAAAGATTTATTGATTATTGTATACATTAATCGTTTAATGATATGGGAAATTTATTAAAAGTTGAAGATATGGGAATCATTGTTATATATATTAATCGTTCATAGTTTTCATTAGCAATAAATATTGTTTTGTTTTATTTTGTTAAAAAATGATTGGATTAAAAATGTCTACATTTTTTAAAAATATTTATTTTGTTAATTTTAAATTGATGTAGATCCATCTATCTATTTTAGTTTATGAATAATAAATAATAACTTTAAAAATATATATTATAAACTCAATAATAAACTATAACTTAAAAATAATGTAACAAAATCTTAAAATTATTCTATGTTTATACATGTTTGTATATTAATAATTAACAACAATTGAAAGAAACTATTTGAACTCTATTTTACATTTTTCCACAAAAGTAGGTAATTTTTTTCCAAATTGAAACACCATTATGTACACTTGCTAAAGCAACAAGGTATATGGATAAGAAACATTCAAACCATATCATTAAGTGGCATTACATACATTAAGATAGTGATATAGATGGACAAGATTTATTGAGCTATGTAAGGAATCTATACAAGCCATAAGACGGTCTTCTTGTGCTGGTGAGCGGAAGACCTACAACCCAATACCTTGCTTTGTCCCAAAAAATGAACATAGCAACAACTCCCCCAAATCCTACCCCCATTCCCATGGCTAAAGCTTTCAAAGACATTTTTTCATCTACATAGCTGAGCCATTTTCTTTTAATGTTACTTTGAGTTCCATTGTCTACACAGAGGAGGCGTATAAGTCACGTTAATGGAGGAGGCATGTAAGTCACGGTAATGAAGATGCGGAACGAGTGGTGTGGTGTGTGGTGTGGCATGAAATGAAAAGAATTTGTTGAGTGCGTGCATTGAAAATTATGTGTGGGGGTCTTCCAGTTGGCAAGAGAGAAGTGAAAAAAAAAATTCTACCCCTATCTTTATGGGTATTCCAAAATATTTATTTATTATTATTTTATATATTATTGAATTTCATTATATTATTAATTAATTAACAGATGCTAACTTTGTCTAGCATTGAAATGTTATATATATTTATGTATTTTAAACTAACAATTAAATGATTAATTTATCGTTTAATAATTTCATTTATCACTGTGATTTAATTTATATATTTGAAAAAAATAGAATGATTATTTAACCAATTAAATTTTTCACTATTTATCAAACCTATAAAATTTTATAAATTGAATATTAACTCGTTAGTATTTTTTTAATAAAAATAATAAAAAAATTAATAATTAAAACTGTAATTATTATTGGATATTTTCAACAATAATTGTTAAAGGATTGCCTTATATCAACCAGAATTTAATAGTTTTCAAAATTTTATTTTAAAATTGGATTATTTTAGTTATTATGCAATTTCACAATGTAAATTAGTGTAGGTATAGATTAATTTTTGAAACAAATATATACTATTTTAATTTTTTTCAATATGTTTATTTTTACTTTTTTTAAATTGAATTATTATATTTTAGAATAATTTTAATAATTTTTTTTTACATTTGAAAAATAATAATGAATTATTTTGATGCAAACAAGAAAGTACATTGAATCATATTATTTAACCATTTTGGTGCAAACAAGTAAGTACATTGAATAATACCATTAAAGTTTTTTATAAAATGGACTTACAACTTTCCAATTCTTACCATTTTTCATTATACTTGTACCAATTCATTATACAATTTGGAAAACCAGTAATATTTTTACAACTTTAGAACTCTCATTATCTTTGATTTTACTAATTCTCTCATACCAATTCACATAGAATTTGAAAAATCACTCATATTTTATTTTTATCCAAAAAGACTCCCCAATTTTATCATCTCATAAAGTCAAGTCAATTATTGAAAAAAACATACCCTCATTTTCTTTTGATTGAAGAAAATTTCTCAATTTCTACTTGATCCCATGCCCCATTTATCCCAAGTCAATATATCAATTTCTTTGCAATTGCATTACAATTTCCTCACAATTTCTTAATTTTACCTACTCTCTTATTCCAACTCACATGCCATTTGAAAAATCATTGATATTTTCATTATAAAAAAAAATTCCCCAATTTTATTGTCTCTTAAAGTAACGCCAAGAGAACCAACTCACATACTAGAAATATCAATTTCTTTGAAATTGCATTACAATTTCCTCACCATTTTTTAAATTTTACCTACTGTCTTATTCCAACTCACATGCAATTTGAAATCATTGATATTTTCATTATATAAAAAAAAAATTCCCCAATTTTATTAAAGTCAAAGACAACCAACTCACATGCTCAGAAAGACATTGGAAAAAGACAGTCTATTTTTATTTTTATTTTTGAATTAAAGAAGAAAAAGAGTGCATCAATATCTTCTTAAATCACATTTCTATACAATTGCAATATGATATTCTTCATCTTTTTTAATTTTATCTAATCCATCATTCTCATTCACACTCTCTTCAAAAAAATGTTAACATTATCATGACAAAACAAAAATTTCCAATTTTTAACATCTCATAAATTTAAGCCAATACAAACAGTCTCTCTATTTTTTCTTAGATTTATGTCCCATTCATGTCAAATCAAAACACATGTTTCTACATTAATCACAATTTTGACTGTCGTTTTTCATTTTACCTTCTTTTTCACATCAATTCACATGGTCTTTGAAAATACATTGTGTAACACCCTATTTTATTTTAATGATTGTCTAAAAGACTTTTATAATTACATTTGAATTTTTTATTGAAAGAGATTAAAGAATGTGGTTATTAGTTAATAATAAAGATAACTTAAATTCTATTTCAAGAATAAAATTAAATGGAGTATTGGATTAACTGATTGGTAAAAAAAGAATTCCAAGATCCCAGAGTAAAAAGGAGGAGACAATTTGTTTTTGACAAATAAAAAGGAAATCCTGAGTAGGGGAAGGGGTTCTTTCCAAGAAAAGTAGACAAAGGGTTTTACAACAATAGGTGGGTGGGTTTTACAATAGGAGGTTTTATAAGAAAGAGTTGTCTAGAGCTAGTTATAGACCAATGGAGCTTCGAAAACATAAATGAAGTATAGACTGGACATAAGTCCCGAGGTCTAACTCTTGACAAGTAACTGCTATCTAAACTCTGGTGCAGAGCTTGGGGGGAGCAAAGGACGTGATCACCTCTCTCAAAGTTGGGCGACACCATCAGTTTAATCAAAATTCTAGAGATAAGTAAATGAGTTTACTGGATACTTTTATAGGAAATGATAATTAAAGAGTACTTAGATTTAGAATGCTGGAATGAAATTCTATTGATTATCTCTGTTAATATGGAATGAAAATTGTTTCTTGTGTATTTAAAGGAAAAGAAAAATAGTCTTGTGATAAGTAAGTAGCCAAAATGTACTATTACAGAAAAAATAAAAATGCAACATAGAAAATTGATTGTTTTAACTCTGTTAACTGGAGTAGCTCTAAAACATGTAGATACAGAAAGTTGTAAGACATATGTAGTGGAAAGATAATTAAATAAACACAGTATAGGCAAGCACTGTACATTAAGTAGTATTCTTTAATGTCCATCTAAGATTTTGAAATTTCAAAGAACATGCATATATACATCATTAAATTATACAGAATAACTATTGGAAAAAAACACAAGGTATAAACTCTTCGCAAACTATAGTTTGCACCACCGATTACAATTTTCAATAAAAAACTGTATAAATAAATGAACACGCTCAGAAGTTTAGAAGCCAAGCTCTGTGGGATACAGAGCAAGGTTCCAGTCCTCAGACCACCATAACCATTGTTACGAAAAGAGTCATAATACACCGAGAAGGGTACACAGTAAGAACGCTGGAAAATAAACGTCATTTCTAGGAAAAATTATAATAACCCAGAAACTGAGACATTGAATTTATCAATTTGAAAACTGTCATGAGAATATACAAATAGCAATTCAGATAAATATGTATATCTTATATACTGAAATACAACAAAATCCATAAGAGACAATTGTGTGAAGGACTAGCAAAACTAAGAATGACTAGAAAAACCAAGAATTTACAACAGACAACTGGAACAGAGTCTCATATTAACCATGGTCAACTTCAATTATGCGGTATGCCCAAATAAGGACCTAAGGCAATAATATTTTACAGTAATCTTGTATACATAGCCATATAGAAAATTCTATACAGTTAACTTAGCACCAAAACTTAAACGGTGGAGTCAATAATTTGTAAAGAGAAAATAAAACTAAGTCCAATCCTTCATACTCGAAGTATTGCATGAAGCCATACATACAAGAGGAGAACTATGCCTCAGAGTATTGCATGAAGACATACATGCAAGGGGAGAACTATGCTAGCTCTGAAGACCTCTGCAGACAAGACGATTATACCCTCAGTAAAATCTGAGAGAGAGAGAAACTTAATTAAAACCTTAAGGCTAGACTAAAGCGAGACTTACCTGGTCATTCTGGAAGCGACATGCAGACCCTAGAGGACTCATGCTCCACCATGGCTCTGGTAGTGACCTGTGCGGCAAATAAGACAGAAAGACAAGTAGTGAGTATATGCAACATCTAGGTATAAGTATATGTATATAAATATTGCTAGAATAGGGGATTAAAACCAAAGTTTAAAAAACTTGAAACTGAATCTCTTGTTGCATACCCTTGTAACTATTTAAGGCAACAAAAATGACAAACTGTCAGATCCATAAACCCTCGGCACAGAGGATTTAATCTTTAGGGAAGTGTTCTGGAAAATACTCTCTACTGCAAACGAAAACAAATAAAAGAAAATGAGAAACGTGGACAGAGCTATAAAACCCTCGGCCTCCATAGGGAATTGCCACACCGATTGAAATCAACTAAGTATGAAAAGAAATAAAGAACTGGAAAGATATAGTAACGTGAGACAAAATAGAAACTCTCCATAACTCGTGCAAAAGAACAATATCACTGATATGTCATCAATGGAGGAAATAGAGAAAACAACAGTGGTCCAAACGTTACCGCAAGGGTTCAATGTGCAACAGAAAAACACTAAGACTGACCAAAACACATGAGCATATAGTATTCTGAGATAGTAGAGGTTAATAACCGGTCACCGCAACCATTGACAAATACCTTGGCACTATAGTTGTCCAAATCATGAACATGGAGGAGTGGGAAGAACTTGCATAGCAGAACTAAGTCGAGGCGGTAAGGAGAATCAACACCGAATGTGGCAATGGGTCAAGTCATTACCCTAAGCCCAACTGCAAGGAGCTACACCATCAGATCTAGGTTATACTAGATCAACGACCAACTCAACTTCCAATAGACTTTATAGTGAACAACTACCAAAAACTGTCGGGAAAGCCAAATAATTAAAATGTTTAACGCATTGTATTAAAGTTAATATTATCAATCCAAAAATCCAATAACCATATATGCTATGGTGATTACAAATACTATAATAATAATAAGCATAATAAGTTCAATAAGTATATACATTATAACTTGCGACAATATTTTATGGTGAATGCAAAAGGGTTAAAATCTAACTCCATAAATATATTAATGAATAGTATCTCAGATACTAATGAAATTGTTGAGTGCTTGCATTGAAAATTATGTGTGGTGTATCACTGTATAGCATCAGCCTCACGGTGGCCATTGGTCTTCCTGGAAACGGAGAAGTTAAAAAAAAATCAAGCCTTATTAGTGGTCTTGTAGAAAAGGATGTATGTGGTGTTTGTAAATTTCAAAAAGCAAATAAAATGTACTCTGCACAGAAGGGTAATTAATTATATCTCGCTTAAGCGCGAAAATTATGGGTATTCCAAAATGTTTATTTATTATTATATTATATATTAATGAATTTCATTATATTATTAATTAATTAACTCATGATAACTTTGTCTAGGATTGAAATGTTATATATATATATATATATTTGTGAATTTTAAAATAACATTTAAATGATTAATTTATTATTTAATAATTTCATTGATCATTGTGATTTAATTTATATATTTAAAAAAATAAACAATAATGATTTAATCTACTAAATTTTTTATCATTTATTGGAAATACAAAATTTTATAAATTGAATATTAACTAATTAGTATTCTTTTAATAAAATAATTAAATAATTAATACTTAAAACTCTAATTATTATTGGATATTTTTAACAATAATTGTTAATAGATTACCGTATATCATAAAAATTTAAATTTTTTTAAACATATATTTTATTAAGAAAATTAAAAACTAATTATTTATTATTGTTTAAAAATTTAAAATCATATAATTTTAATTTTATTTTAACTTTTAAATTTCAACTTAAAAAATCATATTAAATATTTTCTTTTTTCAAATTATCTATATTTTTAAAATTTTATATTTGTAATCTATGTTCATATAATCCATCCATAGAATACAACTTAACACATAGTTATTAACTTGAATTTTATAGTTTTCAAATATTTATTTTACAATTGGATTGTTTTAATTATTATGCAATTTGACAATGTAAATTAGTTCATATTTAAATATGTATAAATTAATATACATTAATTTTTGAAACAAATATATAACATTTTATATTTTTTTCTAATATGTTTATTTTTATTTTTTATAAATTGAATTATTATATTTTAAAATAATTTTAATATTTTTTACATTTGAATAAAATAATTAACTATTTTGATGCAAACAAGTAATTTAATTGAATAATACCATTTAATTTTTTCTAGAATAGACTTATAACTTTTTAATTCTTACCATTTTTCATTTTATTTACTTGTCCCAATTTATCATACACTTTGGAAAATTACTAATGTTTTCACAGCTTTGTAATTCTCATTATTTTTTATTTTACTAATACTCTCATGCCGATTTACATGGAATTTGAAAAGTCACTAATAGTTTATTTTTATCCAAAGAAACACTCCAAGGTTATCATCTCATAAATTCAAGTCAATTATTGAAAAAAAAAAACCCTCTTTTCTTTTTGATTGAAGAAATTTTCTCAATTGCTACTTGGCCCATGCCCCATTTATCCCAACTCAATATATCAATTTCTTTGCAATTGCATTATAATTTCCTCACCATTTTTTAATTTTACCTACTAGAATTTGAAAAATCATTGATATATATATATATATATATATATATATATATATATATATATATATATATATATATATATATATATATATATATATATATATATATATATATATATATATATATATTCCTCAATTTTATTGTCTCTTAAAGACAACCCACTCACATGCTCAGAAAGACATTGGGAAAATATAATCTATTTTTATTTTTATTTTTGAATTAAAGAAGAATAAGAGTGCACCAATCTCTTCTTAAATCACATTTTTATACAATTGCAATATGATATTCTTCATCATTTTTAATTTTACCTAATCCATCATTCCCATTCACATGGACTTCAAAAAAATGTTAACATTATTATGACAAAAGAAAAAAATTAACATCTCATAAATTTAAGCCAATACAAACAATTATCATGTTTGGAAAAAGATTAGAAGACTAATTTTTCTTTCATTTTTATAAAAGAAAGTCTCCCTATTTTTTCTTAGATTTATGTCCCATTCATGTCAAATCAAAACACCTATTTCTACATGACTTCATCACAATTTTGTTTGCCATTTTTCATTTTACCTTCTTTTTCACATCAATTCACATGGTCTTTGAAAAGACATTGATATTTTCATGATCCAAATAAACTATCAATTTTATCATCCCATAAAGTCAAGTCAAGTGAATACAAACAACAATGTTGTTCCAAAAATAGTCTAGTTTTCCAATTAATTTATTAATTAAAGAAAATCTTTCCCACTTTCTTCTTAACCATATATCTCATTCAGATTAAAATATATGCTTCTATTTCTACATGATTATTTTACCAATTCTCTCACCACTTTCCATGTTTTACATTTTCATTTTTACCTATTATCTTTTCATTTACTAATTAAATAAAAACTCCCCCAATTTCTTCTTAACCATATATCCCATTCATATTAAAATATATACATCTATTTCTATGTGATTATTTTACAATTTCTCTCATCACTTTCCATGTTTTTACATTTTCATTTTTACTTATTCTCTTTTAATTTATTAATTATAGAAAAACTTCCCTAGTTTCTTCTTATTGATATAGATATATCTCATTCATATTAAAATAGATACATATATTTCTATGTGTTTATTTTACCATTACAGTCACCGCTTACCATATATTCCATTTATATTAAAATAAATACATATATTTCTACGTAATTGTTTTACCATTATTCTCACTACTTTGTTTTACCATTAATCTCACCACTTTCCTTTTTTACATTTTCATTTTTATCTATTCTCTTTTAATCATTACCATTCTGGGTAAAATGTGAAGTCACAACACTTTTGCTCCTTATGTTGAAAATACATTTTCTATGTTGAATCAACTCCACTAAACTCATATTTTTATTGCAAATTATGCTTTGACATAAAAACAAGAATTGTAGAGAATTGTCTTACGTCCATACCCATATTTAAAAAATATATATATATTGACATATAGAGGGGTAAATTTCTTATTTACTAACTGCATATACTTGAAATTTTTAGGCAAACATAAATAGTCACTTTATGATCCTTTACCTTTTTTAGGGACTATTTTTTATTATTTTTTGAAATGGACTAAGACAAAAAAATAGTGATGTTTTAGTAAATTTTATGATCCTTTGATTTTCTTTTCAATGTGATAGTCAATAAGAAAAATGAGAGTACCCTTTTCACAGTATTAGAGGAAAATGCAACATGATTTTTTTAATTTTTTGTGTCCTCATTTGAAAGCTATTAACTTTTCAGTTTACAATTTTTCGAACAATGAAATTTCACAATGACACAGTTTAGTAAAAAATTAATAAAAAATTGAATTTTTTAATGAAACTCCATAAATCTCACATCATCAAAAACTAGATTTAGAGACTAATCTAATGGTACTTGGTCCGACATATAAAATTTTGTTTTTGTAGGTGTTTTGTCCCTCCAAAGTTGTAGGTTTCTCAAAACTGCAGAGTTTTTTGAGTTTTTCGTTGACCAGAAACTCTCGGCCGAGAAATTTTTAAAACTCTCGACCGAGAAATTTAAAACAATTTAAACCTCGACCAAGAGTTAAACCCTAAAGTTACATTTAACCGCGCGGGCAAACTCTCGGCTGAAAGTTTAAAAAACTCTCGGTCGAGAGTTTGCACCCGAGAGTTTGCCCAATAAAACTCTCGACCGAGAGTTTTCTAAACTCTCGGCCGAGAGTTTAGAAAATTCTCGGTCTATAAAATAGAATCTAGGGTATGGCATGAAAATCAAAGTGTGAATAAAGGTATTTAATTTGAAGACTTGGGAAGCCACTTAGTGACCAACTAGTGTGGAAATATCAATTGCTGAGAGTAAGATCACCTATCAATGATGAAAATAGACCTTGGGTACTTCTCTAGGTAAAATTCTGAGCGCAATTTGTTATAGTAGATAAGAGTTTACTCACTAGTAAGAAAAATGTAGACCTTTAGAGTAAAATATATAGGTTATTGTAGATACAGCTAAAAGTGATTTAACAACTGGAAAGGATAACATGATAAGTCAAGGAGATATGAGAAAGGGACAACACAAGCTAGAAATCCCTTAAACATAAGCATGACAAAAAAGTGACTTGGGAAGCATTGACTCAATAATGACCAATGATAGAAGTTTGTGATGTAGGTGGAATCCACTAACTCTCCATAATTATTGGAAGAGTAACCATATAGGGGAGTAAATACTTAATAAAAATGGCTCAAGTTCTTAGATTCATACTAAAAATCCAAGTTGTCAAGACAAATACTCAAAACTAGTCATTTTTTAAAGCGTGACATTACTCATGATTGTTTCCAAATCAATTAGATAATGCAATTCTTTCCTTTCCCTATTTTTCAATATATTTGATTTTTTTTCATATCCTAAGGCCTGAAAAATAATAAAATAACAAGACATAATAAATGGAGGAAACAAGTCTCATGGGAAAGAAAACTAGTTCCTAGTGTAGGGAACATATCTATTTTCAATTCAAGGGATGTGTGTAGGATAAGGACACTATTAGGAGTGTTTCATCAAGGATAAATGTGTAAATATGAAAAAGAAATAGATACAAGGCTATTAATTGAAGAGAATGCATAAGTGATAGGTTATGAAACATCAAATTGAAGTTGACATCAGGCTCGAGAACACAAGTAGTACAATACAATGTAGTGTTACAATGCAACAATGGGAACCCCATCTAGAAAGGCCCAAAAAAAAGCTTAAGAGAAATTTATGAGGTTTCATTAAAGGGTCATTTCAAGGGTAAATAGGGCTTGAGATCCTATGAGAAGATTACAAAATTGACGCTAAACGGATATCAAGGTACTAATTAGTCCCATAGAAGGTAGGATCTACGATGAAATTACAACACTTTTAAAAGAAGGAAAGGTGTGTGTCTGAAATTAGTGGGGTATATTTTATGGTAGCAATGATAATGAATTGATTAATACAGAATGAAATATGGGAAACTATTCCTTGTATTCCAATTTTTGAATAAATTACCTACCACATAATATCTAAAATGGACAAAAGTGATGGAAAAAATCGCATAAAATCAACTTAGTTTGTCATATCACCTAAAAACCACCGAGCACCTCGACTTCATTGGAGCACCCTATAGTTTCCCAGGACCCCACTGATCAAGATCCATCATTATTAAGTCAATCTTTGATTACAACCAATGCCCCAAGCACAACCTCGGATTCAATCCATGCCCACCGCAACACAAACCAGAATCCTCTCCCATTTAGATTAATACCATCCACACCTCACTGCAAACCCCTCAATGCACATAAATGAAAACAGAGTAGCCATCCTCAACCACTTCAAACAATCCTCTGGAGGAGATCCTAGGTGATCTAGATCTCCAAAAGTTCAATGAGAAATATTCCAAACTGGGAGTCGATGCCATTCCCCAAGAACACTTGGAGAAGATAGAAATGGCATACCTGCAGCTGGAATACATCAACTAAAATGCAGCCAAAAGGCAATGGGGAAATAGCAGCCAAACGGGCATTCAAGCCAACCTAGATTTGGATCAATACAAGCCACAAGGACCAGGAAGAAAAAGAGGGCGCAAATCCACAAGACACCAAATACAAGAACCAGGCAAACACCTAATCAATGAAGGAAAAATTAGGGCCTTGGTCCTATCTGCTCCAAAGGTAGCTCAATGAAAATCAAAACCTGGAACATCAGGGGGCTCAACGGCACCACCAAAAGAAGGATCCTGAAAAACCGCTTATTCTCGCTACACCTAGACATCATGCTTCTTCAAGAATCCAAATGCTCTCCCAAAGGAACGGAGACGCTCAAAAAACTCGTTTCCAACAGTCATCACTTCATAAGCATAGATGCTATCAGGCAAGCAGGAGGGTTACTCACGTTCTGGAACAAAATAAAATTCTTCTTGCAGAATGCTCTATCCACCAAGCACTCATTATCGGTCATTTTCAACATGCCAGACTCAGGGCAATCGATCTGCATCACCAACATGTATGGACCCCAACGAATCCAGGTAAAGTTGAAGATGCTGCTAGACCTGGACGAAGTCAGACAACACCATGGGGCAAACCACTGGATTTTAGGCGGAGACTACAACATGATCACCAATCTAGCGGAAAAAAAGGGAGGCTTACGAAGATTGGATAAGGACTCGGAAGCATTCAACACCTTTATTGATGAATCCAAACTCAGTGACATCCCCACAGTCAATGGTCTGCATACCTGGAATAATAAGCAAGGAGGAAACAGGCAGATAGCATCAAGGCTCGATAGGTTCCTCATGTCAGAATCCATTCTGCTGCAAAATATCGACATGGAGGCCAACATTCTGCCTATCGGAGGATCTGATCACTGGCTAGTACAGATTCACTTCACCAATTTGGATAAGCCCCACAATAGACCATTTAGATTCGAAGCCTTCTGGACATAGCACCCGTCATTCACGCCAAAACATACAACGCTGGTGGACTCAAGCCACCACAAGGAGTGACAATATCATGTACATATTCCAACAGAAGCTCAAAACAATAAAAATCAACCTCAAACGCTGGAACAAAAACACCTTTGGCGACATATTTCAAGCCAAAAAAGAACTCGAGGAAAAAATGGCAAACCTCCAGCAATCTTTGATCAAATAAGGGCCCAATGATGAAAGAATAGCTCAAGAATCAAATCTGCAAAGGCAATGGGAAGAACGATTAAAACAAAAAGAGTTGTTGTGGAGGCAGAAATCGAGGGTGCAATGGTTAAAACAGGGAGAACGCAACACTAGTTTCTTCCATAAGTCAACCATCCAGCATAGAGCACATAATCGCATCCTCTCCCTCAAAAAAGATGATGGCGATCAAGTTTATACAAGGGAGCATATAGGATCTGAACTCAACTCTTTTTTCACTTCTCTTCTCAGTGATCCCATTCAAGATAGAACCCAAGCCATCAATGAAATTATCGTTGCCATTCCCAACTTAGTTACAGAGGAGCAAAACTCCCTCCTTCTAAGAGAATTCACTGATCTTGAGATTGAAGAAACAATCTTCAACATGGCCTCGAACAAGGCTCCCGGACCAGACGGCTTTACAATCGAATTCTTTAAAGCTTGCTAGCCCATTATTAAGGCTGACCTTCTCAACCTAGTAAGGAACTTTCACAGAACCAAGAAAGTGTTGCCTTCCATCAATGCCACATTCCTTACCTTAATTCCCAAATCAGACCAAGCTAACTCCCCCGACAAGTTTCGTCCCATAGCGCTTTGTAATGTCCTTTACCAAATCATTTCCAAACTGATGGCTAGCAGACTTAAATCCGTCCTCCTCTCAATCATTTCTCAGGAACAAACTGGCTACGTTGAAGGTAGGCAGATCACTGACAACATAATCCTCACTCAGGAAGTGTTGCATTCTCTCAAAACAAAAAGGACTCCAGATATGCTTATCCAGCTTGGCCTTTCAAAGGCCTTTGATAAAATCAGCTGGCACTATATGAGAGCAATCCTCCAGGCTTTTGGATTTAGTCAGCAATGGACAAATTGGATAATGGAACTAGTCTCAGGTGCTTTCTTTTCAATCCTGCTGAATGGAGGACCCCTTCAACCCTTCATTCCGTCCAGAGGTATAAGGCAAGGAGATCCCCTGTCTCCGTTTCTCTTTGTCATTATGGCAGAAGGGTTAGGAAGATCCTTAGCCAAGGAAAAATAGCAGAATCAACTCAAATGCATCAAACCGGTACACCAAGGACCCACAGTAATGCATCAGAAATTCGTAGATGATACAATGCTCATGGGCGCCCCCACAGTGCAGGAAACTCGAACCATCAGCAAAGTGCTAAAGACTTTCTCAGAGGCCTCAGGTATGGAAATCAATCTCACAAAATCCAAACTATTTTTCTTCAACACATCCATTCTTGTGTAGATAAATCTCAACATAATTCTGAATATTCAAAAGAACTCCCTTCCAACCAAATACCTTGGTATATACCACTCTCGAAATATGCCTACAAATCGGCCAACTAGGAAGCCCTCCTCAACAAAATGAGAGCCAGGTTAACCAGCTGGACCCACCGGACCTTAAACATGGCTAGCAGACTAATATTGGTCAAGTCTCTCCTTCAAACCATGCCAGCATAAATGTTTTCAGCACTTGCAGCCCCTAAGGTGGTTTATAAATCCATGTGAAGAATCCAGCGATCCTTTCTCTAGAATGGAGCCTCTAAGGAATCGAAATGGGCCCTCCTCAAGTGGACATACATTTGCAAACCAAAAATGGAGGGAGTTTTGGGCCTAAGAGACCCCGAGATATTAAGCAAGGCCGTAGTAGCAAAAATCTGGTGGAGATGGGTAGAAAATCCTAACTCCCTTTGGGGCACCTTGTGGAAAGCGAAGTATACAAATCAAATCAGCGACAAAGACCTCATCAGGCTTACAAGCACCACTCAAGGATCCCCCATCTGGAATAAAGCATGGGAAAATTGACATATTGTTCAGCAGCATAGCTTCTGGGAAGTGCACCAAGGCAACACTGCCCTATTCTAGGAAGATGCATGGCAGCAGCTCCCACCCTTGGCACACCCAGACTGGAACACTCTTAAAAGAGCTATGCAGGAGGAAGGCAAGGTTACGGTAGCAGAATACTAGCAACCTGTGAGCGAGGCAACCACATGGAAAAAATGGTTATCCAGAGAACAATGGCATACCCAAGCAGGCCCAATGAATGTAGACCATCTTCTACAAGACTTGGACAAAAGAAGAATCCTAAAGTCTAATAAAGAGGACATCCTGAGATGGGGAAGAAATCCCAAAGGAACGTTCAACCTCAAAGAAGCATATCAGATCTTGGCTGCCTCCTCGGATCCGCAACCAGATCACAAATGGCAAGCCCTTTGGAACAGAGGAACATGGCCAAAAATCACACTATTCTCCTGGCTGGTCATGCATAACAAGGCACTCACATGGGAAAATCTGCAGAAACAAGGCTTTGTAGGCCCTTCACAATGTATGCTCTGCGAGAATGGTCTGGAAACTCTCAATCACATCCTCAACACCTGCCCCACGGCTTGCTCTCTGTGGGATGACATGGCCCTAGTCTTCAGACAATCCAACAGAGACAGAAACTCCTCCAACTCTCACTCAGCAAGTGGAGATCTTCCATATCCTCCAGTCCCTTGGTCAACTAGAATCTAATTCTGGGAGAAATAGCATGGATCCTGTGGAAAGAGCGAAACGCAAGAATATTGAAGAACTCAGCAAGGGTAGTGAACGTGTTGACAGGGAAAGTGTGACAGCTTATCACAGAATCGATCAATGCCATGGGCATATTGCAGACAGAGGGCAACATATCTACGAATGATGCAAGAATTATACAGATCCTGAATCTTCAAACCACGACCAACCTTGCTGGGCAAAACCAGGCCTCAACAGGAACAACGCAGGACAAATGGACTCTTCCCCCTTTTAACACTTTCAAACTCAATTTCGACGGGGCATCAAAACAAAACCTGGGAATTGCAGGTTACGAGGGAGCAGTAAGGAATCATACAAGCGCAATCCATCTCATCTATCATGGAAATCTCGGCATGAACACCAATAACTCTGCAGAATTAATTGCTCTCATCCAGGGCCTCACTCTGGCCGATCGCTACAGACTTCTACCTTTGGTAGTGGAAGGCGACTCGGAGATCATAATAAGGCTGATAAGGAAACTCCAGATGGGCGCGCAGGTGGACAAAGTGACCCCAAGCTGGAGACTCTCAGCAATCTTGAAGGACCTCTAAGGCCAACTCTGCAACATGCAAGGGATCACATTTCAAGTAGTTCGTAGAACAACAAACAAGATGGTCGATGCCATGGCCAATGCTGGGGTCGATTCCAAGCTGGAAGAATATCACAGCCTTTGGAAAGATATGGCAGAGGGAGAACTCAAAGAAAAATGAAAACACATCCAAAAGTCAGATCTGCAAGAGTAGCCCATAGCTACAGTGCATTCGATGGTTCTGCTACAGGAAGGGCATGTCAATCACCGCCATTGATGGAGCAGCCACAGGAAGGACATGTCAAGTGGTGGATTTTTCCAACAGGCTCAAGCAATCTATGTTCATGGCCACATCTCTGCACACCCATCTCTGCATACTCAAGCCCCATCGAAGAATTGTTCGCTCATAGTCTTAATGCAGCTCAACATGCTCATCTCAGTGTTGACTTGACCTTCTATGCACGCCAAATCACCTCTAGTTTTCCTTATTTTCTATTGGCCGGTGCCATACACTTTCAGCCAATACATTCACTGGATGTTATGCCCAGCCAATGATGTCAGGCCATCTCAGGGAGGTCCCATTGACTCCCGCGGCACTCTGTATTTCTATGTAGAAAAAAATTAATATAATTCTGCTTAACTTTTACAAAAAAAAAAAACATTATGAACCCCAAAAAATGTGGGCTGTGTGCAAAATCTAACAAAAATATTCAACATTATCTGTTCAGGGCATGCCTTTGCAATCATTATGGCCTTACCTCTACTCACGAAGTAATTGGAGGTCAATGGAGGAAACTAAATGTTAAATGTTCTTATAAATTAAATGATATCGAATGTTTAATATTTTAATTCAGTTATATAAATTAGATGTTTAATAAATGATATCGAATCCTTAATGATACAGTGCGGAATGAATGATAAAGACTCTCGGACGAGAGTTTAAAAACTTTTCAGACGAGAGTTGAAAAACTTTCAGACGAGAGTTTAAAAACTCTCGTCCGAAAAGCTCTCCCGAGAGTTTTTGTGACCACAACTCTTGAACAAGAAAATGCATAACTCTCACTTGAGAGAATTTTAACTCATGTTAAACCCAACCAAACTCTCGTTCAAAATATTTAAAATCTCTCGGACGAGAGTTTTGAAAATTCTCGACCAAGAAATTTAGTTGACTTTTTTCTCAGCCGAGAAATTAAAAATTTCTCCCGAATTCTACCCATCCGCCAAAAAGTATTTCCCAACTTTGTGATTTCACCCTAAGGAAAAACTTACACAATTTCTTCTTAACCATATATCCCATTCATATTAAAATAAATACATCTATTTCTTAACAACCTTTTAGTAAAAATTAAATAATTTATTTAATTTACTGAGTAAACTTTTAGTGTGATTGGAAAATTAATATTTAAATTTTTTTTTTCATTTTTATTTAAAAATTGGTTATGGCTAGCTAGAGAAATCACTGGAAAAGTCACTAAGTAAAAGTTTCATTTACTAGACAATTAGGGGACAATTACTCCCACCTCTAGAGATAAATCATCTCAGTCGGGGAAGCAGGAGGGGAGGAGAGCATGAGAGAAAGTTGGAGAAAACTATGGGAAAGAAAACAAATTAGTTTTTTGTACCTGAGGCTATTAGGGGAAGGTAGGACGTGTAGCCAATTCTTGAGCTAGTTTGGTTTGGGCCAGCTGAATCCTGAAACTAGACATCTGAGTCATCAAGGAAAAGTAGGATTAGTAGCCAATTCTTGAGCTGGTTTCGTTGGGCCAAACTAGACATCTGAGTCTGAAGGCAAGACTCTTAGCCAATTCTTGAGTTGGTTGGAGCCAGTGGAATCCTAAAACTAGACTTGAGTTGGTTGGAGAAAGTGGAATCCTGAAACTAGACATCTGAGTCTATAAGTACCTGGGCTGGACTATATAGTCTTCATGCTTTGTACCTTGTTGGGTCAATGTTAATAGCCATTTTGGAAATAAAACTAGAATTGGTAAAGATGATTTTTTTTGTTGATTGGGTGGAGTGAACTTCATTCCTGATGTATTTCGTGGAAAACCTTAATTGGAATAGATAAATACTCTATTTCTTTTTTTATGAAATGGTATATGCAAAAGTATAGTTCACTTGAATTATTTGTTTTGAACAATGAACTGAAATAAATTGGTATAGTCTTTCTTGTGCATAACTATGTAAAAGAATATATTGGTGTCAACCTACTAATATTATTATTGGATAATTAGTATAGATGATTAGAACTATTGGATAATTAGTAAAGATGATTAGAGCATAATATATATTTTCATGATCCAAAGAAACTATAAATTTTATCATCCCATAAAATCAAGTCAAGTGAATACAAATAACTCACATATTTCATTATAGTGTTGTTAGAAAAATAGTCCATTTTTTTGTTAATTTATTAACTAAAGAAAAATTTTGGAGTTTCTTATTAACCATATATCTCATTCATATTACAATAAATGCATCTATTTCTATTTGATTCTTTTACCATTTTTCTCACCAGTTTCCTGTTGGAATATGTAATTCCTACTTGTCTTCAGTTGTGGTTCTCTCTATGTATAGAGTTTGTTCCTATTTTATAGGTTAAGTTCCTAGTTTGGTGTGAGGTTGAGATATTCTCTCAACCAAATTATTGTGCATCTAAGATAGCTTCTCTATATTGAAACAATTCCTTATGTATATATGTAACTTGATTTAATTAATGTATATAGCTTGTATGCTTAGTTCTTAAGTTGGTATCAGAGCTCATTTGGGCCTGGCCTTGGCCCTTCCTAGGCCAAGGAAAATAAAGAATTTGAAGAGTATTTTGTTTTTTTGCCCATCCTTGTTTCTGCTATGAGGCTGGAGAGAACATGGTGTGAATCTAAGTGTAGAGTCGATCCCTGTGTGCCTGTCACTACGTGGCTGGTGGCGCTGCGTGGGTGTGAGAGGCAATGTCTAAGGTTGTGATGAGCTCAGTGGTTTAATGCATTCAGTGGTTTAATCACTGACTGCTATGGTGAGCTTGCAGATCGGTGTCTCTGCGTTATTGATACGTTGTGTTATCAGAGAGAGCATCACGAGGGCCATGTTAATGATACAACAATTAGTCAATTTGCATTAAGTTTTTTTTTAGTTTCAAAGTCTAGAGTTTGGAGCGCGTGCTACGTAGGATTTGATCCAAACGATGTGCTCTGGATTTGCTGTGTCCCTCCACAAGGAGCTTGTTTTCCCGTCGTTGTTGGCATTTACGCTGTGTCTGTTGATCACTGTAGTGATCCTCGTGATCTCCTACAGGATTAGAGGAGGTCCAGCTTGTGTGCCCAACTTCAGCTGGCACAACTCGATCTACGACCAATTGATAACTATATTAATCAATAACAGAGAAGTTGAAGTTCCAGCGGGACCGATAAACTTGAGGGCTCTGCTTGGAGAAAATAAAGTTTTGGTACACTTCTCTTTAGCCGGTGGTAGTAAATGAATGTGGATTCACGTCGCAAGGCCTGTAACATGGTGATATTTATTACTTGATGTTAAATACATTTTTTTTCGAACGTTGGACCAACTCTCACAGTCAGATTTGAAATTGCATAGGGTTGTTGGAAGTGTTGTGAAATACTGTTCTGGAAGCCATCGACGCAGAGTCGTGATAAGTTTCTGTGTAGATATCGCCATAACGATGCATGTATATTCGTACAGTGAAGTGGGTGTAGTTGTTGGTGTTTTTTGTGTGATGCTACGCTTGAATGATCTTCTCGTCGCAATACAGAGGACCAAGATCCTATTGCAGGACCTGAGCACCGAGATGAGTCAAGTCTTGAATCTGATCAAATCTTAGTCCATATCAGATCCTGTTGATGCTATGACTACAGTGAGGGATGTTGTGTCTGTCCCGCTCATGTGAGGAGCAGTCAGAGCTTCAGTTGCCCGTCGGGTGCCAATGAAGCGAAGATCAATGGAAAAGGAAATTGTCGGATAGTCACAGATTGTATCTTATATAAGGCAGGCTTATTAAATAAATATTTTCCTCACACAGAAATACAGCTATCCGAGTAGTAACAGTTTAAAAAAAAATGCGCAACACCAGTGCTTCTTTGAAGTCAACTCGTC
Source organism: Pinus albicaulis (assembly GCA_034641835.2). Lineage (NCBI taxonomy): Eukaryota > Viridiplantae > Streptophyta > Pinopsida > Pinales > Pinaceae > Pinus > Pinus albicaulis. Next base: position 507,729,138 of record CM076571.1, read on the forward strand.
CTTGGAAAAGGACAATCTGTGAGCCTTCTCTACTAACCAAGAAACTGTATAGGAGGAATAGGGAGCTTCATCTTATTGTACCAGCAGCTGATATGTGTAGGGATGAGAGTAGGCGTAATACCCTTCAGGAAATGATAATCAAACCTATGCTTTGATGGGGAATCGTGCATTGTATGATGTTGAGGAATCGACCGAGCCGAGGGACGGTGGTGCAAAATTCATGTTGGATCTAGTTCTAATGTATTGACACCAAAGAAGCCTTTGATCTACAAATTCAATGTGTTTCTATAGCTAGTAGAGCACACAAAAATTTAGTGAGAAGGTTGATTGCAAGCGAATGGATTTTGGATTTGTGAATTTCACTAGTCATGAGGCAGCCATGTCATCCATTGAAGGTTTAAACAACACTATGTTGATCAATGGAGAAAAAAGGAGTCAAGCAATGAAAGGAGGAATGCGTGGTGGATTCCCTATTGGTCGCTCTAGCATTGGCATTTGTACTAGACAAGACTCGAGCCTTCAAGCTGGAAGGTATCCTATAAAGAAAGTGGGGATGCCATGAGGGAGAGGTTTCATATCCCAATGGCGTGGCTGAGGATTTGCTAGTCATGGTGGAAGATTTTTATCCAGGGATGATGATGACGTGGATACATTATTTCATGCTTTCTGTGAACAACTTGTCCATGATGAACGACGCCTGGGCGAGCTCGGCATATTGGAGGTGGCCCAAGAAGGGGTTCTTACATGGATTATTCAAGGCAAAAGAATGTGTTTTATAGTAGACCTGTTGCTACTGCAAGACGAGGTGAAGACTTCGTTAACCGGGTTGCTGGGGCCGATCTTCTAGAACTCCAGGGTTGGAATTTTGTGGCTACGATGAGAGGTTTTTGTATGGTGAGAAGGCAGTCTGACTACTCAGATGTTGTGTGGTGAGAAGGTGGATGAGGCCACTGAGAAGGGCTGAGTCCTAAAATGTTTTTTTTTTTCTTTCAATTCGTCTTAATTTCTCATTGGAATCAATCAGTGGTGGCTTCACTCATATGCTTGAGTTGAACAAGACAACTTTCAGGTGTCAGAAGAGGTGCGGAAGCACGTGGATTTTTTGGGAGGCTTTGAGCTTCCTTTGTTTGGGATCAACCTGGTTGAAGGTTGAACACATTTCTAGCATGGTCTCATGGTGCAACAGTAAAGTGAGCCGAGGGTAGTGTGGTGAGCTGCCTTGACGTGATTATGTTTCTATACAGGGTAAAGATGCAACTAAAAGTTCCAACATATTTTCTTTGATGAAACAAATTGTCTTTGTGAATTATTTTTCTTTCATGTTGAGACAGGTCAACTTAACATGTAAATGCATTTGTATAAATCTGGTTAAAAGAATTAGATGTTGTATTGTTGTGACATTTAGCTTGGCAAACTACTATCACGAGTATGAATCTATGTTGGAATTTTCCATTCCAACAATAGACAAATTTATTTGCAGGAATGATTTACTACTAGATATGATGAAGACATGACAATGAAAATGGCATCAAAGGATAATGCTTGGAGGTACATCATTGATTGGAGGATGATCGAGTTTGTGTGTGCCTAGTGTGATGGAAACAGATCTGAATGTTCAATTGCGAGGAGATTAGGTTGATAATGGGTCTTCATTGTTGTAGCCTGTCAACAAGCATGAGGAGGCATTCTTGGAAGTAGTTACCCTGCCTTGATACTGTGAACAGGGGAAGTGGCATTACGCTGCGATTCCAAGGGAATTGGATACTGAAACGAGAATTTTTTGTGTATAAAATTTCTGAATTGTATGCATGTTGACAGTGAATTTCTGGATGACATAGGATTGAACCATGGAGTCGTGGATGTGATAAGCCTTCATGGCTGTGTTGAGCCTTCATAGCTGCGGTCAGCCTTCGTGGCTACAGAGAGCCTTCGTGTCTGCGGTGAGCCTTCGTGGCTGCGATGAGCCTTCGTGGCTGTGTTGAGCCTTCGTGGCTGTGGTGAGCCTTCATGGCTGTGTTGAGCCTTCGTGGTTGCAGTGAGCCTTCATGGCTATGGTGAGCCTTCGTGGCTGCGGTGAGCCTTCATGGTTGTGTTGAGCCTTCGTGGCTGAGTTGAGCCTTCGTGGCTGTGTTGAGACTTCGTGGCTGAGTTGAGCCTTCGTGGCTGTGTTGAACCTTCATGGCTGAGTTGAGCCTTGGTGGCTACATTTTATCTCCTCAAGGCTAAGCACCTGAGCGATGGAGGTGAATTACTGCTTGTCGAAATGTGAACTATCAAGCAGGTGAAAGGGTGTTTCGCGTGCATTTTCATGAAGCAACATGGAGTGATCAGTTATCAATGATCTGATAGGGATCATATCGAAGACAACGTGTAGTGTATGATCTTGGATCTGCTCACAACAACAATGTGGGCAGTGTTCTAGTGAACTGAAATTTGGGGTAGTCTGTCCGCAGCAGTGAATGGCGTGGCCATGTGTTGAACATTTGCATTATCATTTGGTATTGTTTGAAAGCATGATTGTTTGTGTATTTTTGGGAAAACTAAATATTTCATGATGGACATATTTCTGGAACTAAAATTAATATATTGAGATTAGTCACCTCAATATGAAGTTATTTTTTGTTAGAATTGACTACTCTAACAAATGACAGGTTAAGGATGGAGTTCCAAGTTCTAATTGACAAAGACAAAGATGCCCAAGATGTGAACATTTCAAAATATGATGTAAAGGAGCAGCAACAACATTTAAAGTATGATGGACAACGAAAGTGGACAATCAAGTTTGTGAGAGTTTGTTTTGTGTGTGAGTGTGTTTACACATACTGATTTTGTGGAAGAGACTCATGATGTATGAGTCACAATTTGTAAATAGAGAAAATCTACATGTCATTTATTGTTTTTACGTGCTGTAATACCCAGAGAGGCATGCATACCCCTTTGTTATATGTTCCCTTTGTCAGAGAGTTTTAACACACTGGAAGAGTGTGTCATGCAGGATGGATACACTTGGGTGGGCCGTATTGGTTTTAGACTCCATAAGGTGAAATTTTATATCAAGGGGGAGTTAATCGAGAGGTTGGATTAACCATGTATGTGAAGGACTGCCTAGTAGACTGGCGGTTGGGGCGGTTGGGAGCCCATGCATTTCGCTAGATGGTTGTTCCTTTATATGGACATCGACTACAGCATAAACAAGATACAAAGTGTAATTACCAAACAAGACCAGTTGTAGATTTTGCAGATAGATATTGAGACAAGTAGTCATTAAGGGGGAGTGTTGGAATATGTAATTCGTACTTGTCTTCAGTTGTGGTTCTCTCTATGTATAGAGTCTGTTCCTATTTGATGGGCTAAGTTCCTAGTTTGGTGTGAGGTTGAGATATTCTCTCAACCAAATTATTGTGCGTCTAAGATAACTTCTCTATTTTGAGACAATTCCTTATGTATATATGTAACTTGATTTAATTAATGTATATAGCTTGTATGCTCAGTTCTTAAGTTTTCCATGTTTTACATTTTCATCTTTACCTATTCTCTTTTAATCTATTAATTAAAGAAAAAACTTCCCCATTTTCTTCTTAACCATATATCCCATTCATATTAAAATAAATACATCTATTTCTATGTGATTATTTTACCATTTCTCTCACCACTTACCATAAATACCATTCATATTAAAATAAATACATAAATACCATTCGTATTAAAATAAATACATCTATTTCTATGTGATTATTTTACCATTACTCTCACCACTTTCTATTTTTTTACTTTTTCATTTTTACCTATTCTCTTTTAATTTATTAATTAAATAAAAATCTCCCCAGTTTCTTCTTAACTAGGTATCATATTCATATTAAAATAAATACATGTATTTTGTAACACCACTCAGTAAAAAGTAAATAATTTATTTACATTTTCTATAGTAAGACAGTAAAATTTGGATTGGGTGGTAGTATGATTGGAAAATTAACATTTGAAGTTATTTTGATTTTTATTTAAGATTGGTTATGGAAAAGTTACTCCCACCTCTATATATGAATCATATCAATTGGGGAAGCAAGAGGGGAGGAGAGCATGAGAGAAAGATGGAATAAACTCTGTGAAATAAAAAGAAATTATTTCCTTGCATGTGAAGCTATCAAGGGAAGGTAAGACATTGCTAGTAGGGAATGTAGGGAATTCTTCAAGTTGGACTATATAGTCTTATGCCCTATAAAGACTTTGGTCACTATTAACCACTATTTTGGAAATTAAACAGGGAGAATTGGTAAAGATAACCATTCTTGTTGTTTGGGTGGAGTGAACTTATTCTATTGATAATGTAAACAGGAATTTAAAGTAAATCTGAAAATTCTTGTGATTATATGAAAAGAACTTAAGGTTTTCTGTAAGAAAAGAAGATATATTGTCTTTCTGCATATTGAATGATTGGTATAGAAGGTCTTGTAATATGGTTTTCTTTGGATTTTCTTAGGAAGGTTTCTTAGGTTGGAGATAAAGAACGAAAGAAAAGCTAACCCTAGGCATAAAATATAAATAACACATGAATTGCACGTTGGAAGGAAAAGAAAATAATATATGATAATCATAATTGTATCCTCTCAGAGAATTAAAACAAGAAAGCAGAATGATTATATAAATAAATTTGGTAAGGGTTAAATCTAGTTGACATATAGAGGTTTGTGGACCATAGGAGTCTCCAACAATAACATTAATAATAAAAGATTTTAGTGAAAACCCATGGGCTGAACTTGGACTAACCATGTCCGCTTTAATCTGGGGTTGAAAATAAATAACGACCATTGAATCTAAACATAAACATTACAAGATGCTTTCTTACTATATAACCAATGGAAAACATACAAACATAGATGTAACATTCTAAAAGAAAAACCATGACAGAGCAACTTCGCAGCTTGTATAATATCCAACCATACATTAATATACAAACTTTCAAATTTACCATAATAAACACTCGCTGAGAAGAAAACAGAATAAAAAGAACAAGAACAAAAGAAGATGAAAGTAGCCATGCATGACTAGTATCATTATAACGAGAAGTCACATTTAAAATATCTGCAAGGTATATCTTGATTACAAGAGTATAACTGTAATGAAACATCTTGGTTAAAAACTTGCAGGGAATTCTGTAAATGTATATATAAATTTAAAAACTAAACTTTAGTTATACACATTCTGGAAAATAGGCGGTGAGACTACCGCATTTAAAAATAGGAAACCTTAACACTGAGTATGCTATGGGTACTAACTGAGTTTTAACTCGCAAGATCCTTTGCTCTAGCCCTGAACATAAGAATTATAACATGCAACATGTTTTGAGAAATAAGAAGAACCTGGGCCAAAAGTAATAGAAACTGGTTATATTCGAAGAGTGACTTACCGTTGCAACTAAAAAGTAGAAGGGAAGAGGTAGGGTACTAACCTGCAACCAAAATCGATACCACCGTTGCAAGAATTGAGTAAGTATGTCAAGAAATATAGGAACATGCTTATTCTTAAATATATTAAATTTTAATAGAGAGGTTGTACCTGACAGTTGAGCTTGATGGAGCTATGTAATGTACATACAAAAAAAAATTTACTTTTCATAATATGGATACATACATATATATATATATATATATATATATATTAGCCATATTATAACTTAATAAATTAATCCTTACATCCCTAACGAGTAGTCTTACCACAGACTATTAGATCTCCAAATTATGGTTTTAATGTAAAGCATTATATGATTAAATCAGTTTCCATGCACAAATTTCCTTTGTTGTGACATACATTATCATTACACATAAAATGCATTGAAAGTCTGTATATATATATATATATATATATATATATATATATGCATTGGTGCTAACTTTAGGGTTATGTATGGTCATTTAACATTTTCCAACCATAAATATGTGTTATTCGTAATCTTGATTTAACTGTGGCATAGCTGGCATGTCCTAGTATTGAATGCAGTAAGTACTGGCATTTATACTCCTGGATAGATGTAAGATTTACCCCAATCCTTTGCGGATTTCAGTGGTCCTTGCTTAAATCTGCACCGCCGAATTTCTTGGAAGATCAAGGGTTCACAGTTCATGCGGGAAAATGTCTTGGTTATCCTCGCCAACCTTAGTTTACACTGCCATTTCTCCCAGCGTCTTCGTCGAGAAGCTTCTCCTGATCTGAGGTATGATCCGTGGCGACTTTCGAGCTTTGTCTCCACCATCATCGAGATTTCACCAGGATTGCGAGGTTTTCAATGGTGTAGCCCTCATGGTTTTGCAACATAGTAGAGAGGAGGTGCAGTTATCAACTACGATGAGTCTCTGGACTAAATCGTCTGTTTTTTCCAAGGAAACTCCTTCAGAACTGGTTCCACTTATTCATAGTTCAGGTAACTACTCCCACCGCATTTACATAAATCTTCTCAATATATTTCCAAATTTTTCAGAGTATATCTACATTTTTCCGTGTTTTATTTCTTTTTCTTTTGTTTCTCATTGTTTGTTTGAAGAATTCTTGTGTGATGCTCAGAATGTCGAGATGATTACTATTTCTCAGGTAATCTCCTTAACAGTTTCTTGTTTTCTTGAACACGGTTCTTCTTTTTGAATAGGAATACATTTAGCAACTTAAACGTCTCTCTCTCAGGTTTGCCTTTCATGGCTATTGTTGCAGGTTGGTACTTTCTCCAATTGGGAGGTTCTTCTGCATATAATTTAGTTATTTTGGGATAGCATCTGTCACGGCTAATATGCTTAGCTCTCCTTCCAGGTACTTATAATACTTGCGCTCAGACAATGAGGTCTTAATTGTCTCAAGTGGACTTCAAGGGGTTTATGAATCTAATTCTCAGCTTTGTCTGTCAGCCTGGTTTAGGTCTTGTTCTATTTTTATATATAAAATGTAAAGTTAAATACAATGTCAGGCCAGAATTTCTTGAGGACTCGTATAGTCTCTCTCACACTTCTATTTTGTAAAAAAAAATAACTAAGCATTTATTATGAAAGGTCTACTGAAGGATTAATTACTAGAATTCGACCCTTGCATAGTTTCAATTTTGGAAATGGAAACTATAGTATAAATACTCCTGGATTAGTCTTATTTTCCATTCGGACTATATGTATTATTTTTAAATAAAATGACTCACTATTTTTTTTAATGGAATGAAAAGACTGTTTTGTTTTTACAATAGTCCGAGCATATTACAGTTCTTTTTCTCTGCATGTTTTTATTTCTTGGTTCATTCAAATGGTTAATATGTAAGTATGCTCGATAAACAATTCGTAACCCAGTTTTCTTAGAAATATATGCTCACTATCCTCACAGTAGTTTTCAATCTCCAGTCTTAGTTTTTGTTCGTAAAATACATGTATCTTTGTCTATTTATTTTACATTAAATATGTATCTTGGTGACTGGACCACCATACAATATGTCCGTGTATATTTTGATAGAGGAGGCAATGAGTTCTGGGTTGGGGTTCATCCCCATGGCCAGAACCAAAAGCCCACCCTGTACTAGATATTTGGACAATAATTTTTCTAGAATACTGGTTTACATCTTCACAAATAAATAATCTTTCTGGCAAGAAAGAATTCTATGCTCAGTTGTCTAATATTCTTGGTTCTTCTTCTACTTCTGATAATTAACTGTTGTAGTTTTCAAGTAAATCTCAGATAATGTTGTTTTTATGTTATATAAAATGCACACAAAGTTCATCTATAAATCTTATAGAAATAATCATAGAGTTTTCGAGTATTTTGCTAAGTTGTTTTAAAATAATAACTTGTCACTTCCATAGAATAAATTCTCAACAACTTACAGCTTTCTCTTGCAATTTAAATAACACTTATCTATGTACAAGTAACTTATAAATGACCTTTTTATCTAATTAAATCTAATATAATAGTCACTTATCTGAAATTGTATTTGGTTTTTGTTGTCCACCCAACCTTCAAGAGAGGCGATTAAGTCCTCCTCTTGCTCCCGTGCTCCACTCCTAAAGAAGTATAGGTTGACAATAGATTTTTTGTGGTGAGCTCAAGACTCCAAGTCTAGTCAGTGCCAGAAAAATTCAGGAATTACTGAGTGATTTCCACTGGTCTCTACTAGCTTAGGAAAATCTCCACTCCTTCCTTAGCCCATGAACAGAACCCCCATTCCTCACTAGGATGAGTCTTTTATCCCTAGAGGAGCAGATAACTGTTCAAACTGTCCAACCACCTTTCAGTTCTTGGAAAAAATTTACCATAAACATTTTTACTTTTTATGGAATTACTTTCCATAACTAATTTTATTATTCACAATTAAAAAGAATATAACTTTTTCCAGCAAAATAATAATTTTCTCAGTATTTTCTTAAAACAAATAATAAAAATGTAATTTAACTAGTTAATAACTAGTTAACATTAAATCCAACGGTCACAACTTCCCCCTTGGAAGTAACACCATCCTCGGTGTTTTCACTCCAGCTCAGAAAATAGTTCTGGGTAAGCCTCGCACACAAACCCCTCATCCTCCCAAGTAGCCTCATCTGGGCTGAAGTGCTTCCACTTCACTTTAACCTAGGTGATGACTCACTTCCAGAGCATAATTTCTCTCTAGTCAAGTATGTGTTGCGGCTCGACCAAAAACTCGATGTCTGGCTCTACCTGCAAACAACAAAGTTCTTTGTCAAAATTTCATAAAAAATCCATATTTCAAGTTAGAATTTTTTATTCTATGCTACCTATATATTCTTCCAATGAATTACGTGCTTCGAATCATGCACATATTTCTTTAACAGGGACACATGAAACACATTATGTACCCGGATGTGACTGGGTAAAGCCAGTCGATAGGCCACAGGTCCTACCCTTTCCAAAATTTGGAAAGGTCCACAGAACCTGGGAGCCAACTTGGCAGACGAGGTCCACCGTAAGGTACTCTTCTTAGGCTTGATCCTCACATATACATGATCTCCCACATAAAATTCTTGATAAGTTCTCTTCTTATCTGCATAGATATTCTGCCGATCTTGTGCTGCCTTTAAATTTTGTCTTATCTTCTTTACTTCTAATGCCATTTCAGCCAGCATTTATGGTCCCAACATTAGTTTTATTTCGGGGCTACTCCAATTTATGGGTGTGCGACATTGCCTCCCATATGAGGCCTAGAAAGGACTCATCTTAAGGGACTCCTGATAACCATTGTTGTAAGAAAATTCTACCAGATGCAGGTAGTCTTCCCATTTGGTTTGCTGTTGCATCCATACATGCGCAACATGTCTTCCAGAACTTGGTTTACCTGCTCTGTTTGACCATCTCTCTTGGGATGATAAGAAGTGCTAAATTTTATTTGGGTCCCCAGACCTGTGAAAAAAATTTTCCAAAATGTTGAGGTAAACTTTACATCCCTGTCCAAGATAACATTCTTTGGAATGCCGTGTAGCCTGAAAATTTCTCTCATAAAAATGTCTGCTATATGTATAGTCGTGTATGTAGACTATATAGGTACAAAATGTGTAGATTTACTCAATCTTTCAACTACTACCATGATGGAGTCATTGTGCCTCTTTGACCATGGTAAACCTATAATGAAGTCCAGGGATATGACCTCCCACTTTTGCATTCAGGTACTGGTATGGGTTGCAACAATCCTGTGGGATGTCGATGCTCCACCTTAACCTGCTGACACTCCAAACATTTATTTAGATACTCAATAATATTTTTATGCATACCAGGCTATAAATATACTTTTCTAATTGCAATTAACATTTTCTGGTATCTTGGGTGACCCGCATAATTACTACGATGGTATTCATCCATTATTAGCTCCTTTAGGTCCACACGGTTTGGTACATACACCTTTCCTCTAAAGGTTAGCATCTAATCTTTATCAACTCCATATTCATAAGTACTTCCTTGCTTTCAGTTTTCTTCCATTTTTTGCCATAGGAATTGATATTCTGGATCTTTCTGTGCTTCTTATTTTACTTGATCTAAAAATTTACATTCAAGCTGATTGTAATAAAGCTCATAAGAAAAATGCAACTTTCTACTTAAAGCATCAGCCACCTAGTTTTCCTTACCTTTCATGTGCTAGATGTCCATATCAAACTCACTTAGAAAGGAATTCCATCTTGCTTGTCCATATTTTAAGTCAGCTTATTTGAAATAACTAGTCAAGGTGCTATGATCTATCTTTAGCACAAACTTTTTACCCAGCAAGTAGTGTCTCCATACCCGGAGCGCATGTACTACTGCTGTTAATTCTAGATCATAGGTTGAGTACCTTCATTCATGTTCTTGTAACTTCCTTGACTCATAAGCCACTACTTTTCCTTCCTGAGATAAAACTGCCCCAACACCCTCTTTACTAGCATCTGTACATACTTCAAATTCTTTATTGGGGTCAGCTACCCTTAACACTGGTGCAATGCTCAATACTTGCTTTAGCCTCTCAAAACTATTCTGACACTCAACAATCCACTTAAATAATTTTCCTTTTCTTTGCAAGGAGGTAATGGGAAAATAAATTCTGGAAAGTCCCTCGATAAGCCTCCGATAGTACCCAGCTAATCCCATAAAGGATCGAATATCTGCCACATTCTGGGGTACTCGCCATTCCATGATTGTCCTGATTTTCTCTGGATCAACAACAATCCCTTCTGTAGAAATGACATGGCCTAAGTATTGGATTTCTATTTTGAAGAAATCACACTTGCTGAACTTAGCGTACAACTGGTGTTTTCTTAACACTTCCAGCACAATCCTTAAATGTTCTCTATGTTCTTCCTCATTTTTAGAATAAATTAAAATGTCGTCTATAAATATGAGTACAAAATTATCCAAGAAAGGATTGAATATACCATGCATTAACCTCATAAAGGTTGATGGTGCATTTTTTAACCCAAAGGGTAATACCACAAATTCATAATACCCGTACCTAGTACAGAAAGAAGTCTGGTAAATGTCTTCACCCTTGATTCGGATCTGGTGATATCCAGATCTTAAATCTATCTTTGAAAATACTATGGCCCCCTTCACCTGATCGAACAAATCATCAATCCTTGGTAGAGGATATTTATTCTTAATTTTTAACTTATTGAGCTATCTATAGTCCATGCACATTCACATGGTTCCATCTTTCTTCGTAATGAACAGCACTGGTGCTTCCCAAGGGGACACACTTGGACGAATATAACCTTTGTCCAACATTTCTTGTAACTAAATTTTTAATTGAGTTAATTCTAGAACACTCATTCTGTAAGGTGACCTTGACACAGGAGATGCTCCTGGCATTAATCCTATGGTGAAATCAATATCTTGCTTTGGTGGTAATCTAGGGATATTTTCTCAAAAAACATCCATGAAATCTTGTACCACTGGTATATTTTCCATCATAGGTGATTTTCCTTGGAATTAGCATATGCCACCTGAATAGCATATATTTAGCATCCCTTCCTCACACATTTATTCATTTCGGATGTTGTAATTTGACGTAGTTGTGGCAGGTTCTTGATTCCCTGAATCTCCTTGCGTGTTCCATCTTGCATTTTGTAATAAATGATGTTTTCCTTACAATCCACTAAGGTCCAATGTTTTTCTAGGAAATCCATGCCCAGAAAAACATCATAGGACCCTAATGGCAGTATGTTTAGGTCCACATTTAAATGTTGTTCTGCAATTTCTAATGTGCAGTTTGGAATTTTGGCAGTTACCTTTCTTTTTCCTTTTGTGGCTAGCTATACCAGCCAAAGGTTTTTAAATTTCTGCCCTTTTAATTTACAATTTTCCACTATTTTGGGACTAACATAACTTATAATTTCACCTGGGTATACCAAAATAGAAATAGATTGAGACAGTAATTTACCTTCCAACTCAATCATTGTTTGCTGATAATCTGCCTGTCGATCCTCCAATGCTACGTTGATATGAGGAATGTTTCTTGCCACATCGCCTACTCTTAAGTCCCTATATTAATAATGCAGCCCCTTATTATGTTAGTGTAGCCCCCCTTATTGTTATTATTGTACCCCTGTAACCCCCATATTGTTATTATTGTGCCCTTACATTATTATTGTTAGGTCGGCTAGGATTACATTGTGGCCCCATGGACTCCTATATATAGAAGGAGGTTTTGTTCATTTGTATCATCCAAGAATTGTTCATTTATGTAATGTACTGGAGGTTTCACCCTCGAAGTGGCTCATTTCTAAGGCGTTGATATCTCTTTTCTTCTCTTTCTGGAGCTGGTTACACAACATTTGGTATCAGAGCTTTGGATTCTAGGGTTTTCGCTGCTCCAAACAGGTCATCGTGGAATTTTCGCTATAATTTTTTCTCTACGAAGTTTCAAAAGCTGAAATTTTTATGGCGTGAAGCTGAAATCGTGAGGAAGATCTTCTAAAAATTTTAGGGCTTGGTTCACAATATTTTCAGAGATATGATCTGTGGAAGTTAGGTCTTGTTTCAGGCTCCTAAACAGGTCATCGTGGAATTTTCACTATAATATATTTTCTACGAAGGTTCAGAATCTGAAATTCGTATGGTGCGAAGCTGAAATCCTGAGGAAATTCATCAAAAAATTTCAGATCTTGGTTCACAATATTTTTGGAGATATGATCTGTGGAAGGTAGTGCGTTTTCAGGCTCCTGAATTTCATCTCAAAGAGGTGATCGTGGAAAAAGTTCAATAACTCTCTCTCTGGGCATTGGATTGGAGTTTCGTAACAATTGGTTGCAAGTACACGGACTGTAGTTTCTTGGCTATCAATTTCAGAGACAAGGGACGAAACAGTGACACATGGAAAGTCCTACAAGTTCGCTCTACTGAAACAGTCCAGAATTAGGTCATTGTGGGAGATTGGACACAACTTTGTCTTGGAGAATCCAAATCAGATCAGACCTATGGAATTTTAAAGAAGCTTCAGAGGCCTACTATAAGACTAAATTTAATATATTGAGGATCTGCAATTATAGAGATAATTTAATTTCAATATCTATCTCCTCAAAAGCAAGAGAAAGGTGTGTATCTGGTTTTTAAAATTGCATAACGTTTGTTTGAAAAAGCAATTGAAGTGATTCCAAGTGCATATTTCATAATTTTTATCAGTATTGGGTTCTATAATGCCTCCAAAAAATAATTCCATACCCATTAATCCCTCAAAAAGCTATACTATGATGCATGAAGAGGAAGAGTTGCAGTATGAGATATCAAAATTACGGTACCAAGTGCAACAAGTTTCAATCTTACGAAGAGAAATTGAAGATGAAATAGATGGTTTAAAAGAAGAAATGGAGGCTAAGTTGGATGGTTTGAAGGATCAAATAATAACAAATATGGATGATAAATTAGTGGAAGATCACATCGAGCATCAACAACAAGTTCTCCAACTCTCAAAGGATAACCCAACTTTGGTGCAGAATCTAATGAAACAACGGGAAGATCAACATCACATCGAAAGAAGTTATGGAGCAGTCATAGAAACAAGAAATCGACAAATACGATCAATTTCAAAGTATCTCAGCAAGTGGAAGAACTTTCCTGTAGAATATTTCACATGGGAGGATGAGAATTTTATACAGAAGCATCAAGAAATAATCAAGCGTTGAGGACAACACTTGTTTGAAGGAGAGGAGCATGTTAAGTCCCTATATTAATAGTATAGCCCCTTATTATGTTAGTGTAGCCCCCCTTATTGTTATTATTGTACCCCTGTAACCCCCATATTGTTATTATTGTGCCCTTACATTATTATTGTTAGGTCGGCTAGGATTACATTGTGGCCCCACTAGGATTATATTGTGGCCCCATGGACTCCTATATATAGAAGGAGGTTTTGTTTATTTGTATCATCCAAGAATTGTTCATTTATGTAATGTATTGGAGGTTTCCCCCTCGAAGTGGCTCATTTCTAAGGCGTTGATATCTCTTTTCTTCTCTTTTTGGAGCTGGTTACACAACACCTACTGTAGAAGCCTCCTGCAAATTTGCAACTGTATCTCCTCTTGCTCGTTGTGGGTAGTTTTTATAATAATGTGCCTCACCACACCCGTAACACTGAAGAGGTGGTTTGGTCACCTGCCCTTGCTCAAGTTTGTTAGAAGCCTCTATAGGCTTCTCTTTCAATGGCCATCGGGTTCTTTGATGATTTCTACCAAATTGTTTGCTGACAAGACTTCGTGCATAATTCTTAAAGTTATTTTTTTTGGCACCTTTTAAGTTTGAGTTTCTTTTATGTCCTTTCCTTGGCTGCCAGCTTTTGCCAACTTAATCTTTTGCCTTGGATTGCTAATAGCACATTCGTGTCTTATGAATGGCTTCATCCATGGTTATAGGATTTACAAATTCAATTCACTCTTTCATATGTGTTGGCAAGATGCTCTGAAATATTTGTACCTTAGCCTTTTCCTCTCTGAGGTATGGAACATATCTTAACAGGGAGGTGAATTTGGTGATGTACTCATCCATAGTCATTTGTCCCAGCTTCAAGTCATGAAATTATTTATATTACTCATCATAGAAACGTTCTGTTAAATACTTGTCTTTAAAGTATTGCTGGAATGATTCCCATGTAACATCTTGGTCCTCAATGTTGCGAACATTCTTCACTTCTTTTCACCATAGAGTGGCTTTCTCCCTTAACTGATATATGGCCAATTTGGCCATCAGGTTGCTGCTATACTTGTACACCTGAAAATATTTTTTCGTTTTTATCACCCAAGCCTCTGCCACTTCCTCAGCTTCACCATCAAATGTTGGTGGTTTAATTTTTCGAAACTCCCCCTGAAGCTTGACTTTTTGCTTCTTAACTTCTTGTTGATCTGAAAAATTTCCATATTTTGCCTCATTATAGTTTTTGTTTTTGTTACTTCACTGGGATGGGCTTCTTCCCACTCTGTTAGTGGTGTTTTCCCCTGTTTTTTTTTCATCACCTTCTTACATGCCCCTATCAGCACTGGGGTGTTCCATTCCCTAATTCTGCTTATCTGACAGGCTGTTAAGTATATTTTCTTGATCTTGCATTAAACGCTTGTTATCACTTCGAACTCGCACCATCTTTTCCTATAGTTTTTGTACTATACTCAATAGTATGCTGGTTTGATGTTGTTGTTCCTCCAACATTTTACTTTTTTGGTGGTGTCGATCGACACTCAGTTGAATGCACATCTTAGGGATCACTTCTGGTCGTGTTTGAGGTTCCTCGGTGTTTTGGGGCGGTTGTTGTGTTGTTCACCTTCTCATGACATTTCCTATTATACTTCTATTATGTGCATCAGTATACACACAATGTAAATTGTTAGTTGACCCTTAGGGTCCCAATGTATGAATGCCACTCTGATACCACTTGTAATATACATACAAAAAAAATTACTTTTCATAATATATATATATATATATATATATATATTAACCATATTATAGCTTAATAAATTAATCCTTACATCCCTAACGATTAGTCTTGCCACATACTATTAGATGTCCAAACTATGGTTTTAATGTAAAGCATTATATGATTAAATCGGTTTCCATACACAAATTTCCTTTGTGGTGATACATATTATCGTTACACATTAAATGCATTAAATTATGTATATATATATATATATATATATATATATATATATATATATATATATATATATATATATATATATATATATATATATATTGATATAACTTTAGGGTTATGTATGGTCATTTAACATTTTCCAACCATAAAAATGTGTCATCCGTAATCTTGATTCCACTATGGCATAGCTGGCATATCCTGGTGTTGAATGCAATAAGTACTGACATTTATAGTCATGGAAAAATATAAGATTTACCTCGATCCTTTGCGGATTTCAATGGTCCTTACTTAAATATGCACCGTCGAATTTCTTAGACGATCAAGGGTTCATAGTTCAGGCGGGAAAATATCTTGGTTATCCTCACCAACCCTAGTTTACACCACCATTTCTCCCATCGTCTTCGTCGAGAAGCTTCTCCTGCTCCGAGGTATGATCCGCGACAACTTTCGAGATTTGTCTCCGCCATCATCGAGATTTCACCAAGCTTGCGAGGTTTTCAATGGTGTAGCCCTCATGGATTTGCAACATAGTGGACAGGAGATGCCGTTATCAACTGTGATGAGTCTCTGGACTAAATATTCCAATGTCACCAAGGCAACTCCTTCAGAACTGGTTCCACTTATTCATAGTTCAGGTAACTACTCCCATCACATTTACATACATCTTCTCAATATATTTTCGTATTTTTTCAAAGTATATCTACGTTTTTCCGTGTTTGATTTCTTTTTCTTTTGTTTCTCGGTGTTTATTTGAAGACTTCTGGTGCGATTCTCAAAATGTTGAGATGAATACTATTTCTCAGGTAATATCCTGAACAATTTCTCATTTTCTTGAACACGGTTCTTCTTTTTGAATAGGAATACATTTAGCAACTTAAACTTCTCTGTCTCAGGTTTGCCTTTCATGGCTATTGTTGGAGGTCGACACTTTCTTCGATTGGCAGGTTCTTCTGCATATAATTTAGTTATTTTGGGATAGCATCTGTCACTGCTAATATGCTTAGCTCTCCTTCCAGGTACTTATAATCCTTTCACTCAGACAATGAGGTATTAATTGTCTCACGCGGACTTCATGGGGTTTATGAATCTAATTCTCAGCTTTGTCTATCGGCCTGGTTTAGGTCTTGTTCTCTTTTTATATATATAATGTAAATTTAAATACAATGTATGGCCAGAATTTCTTGAGGACTTGTATAGTCTCTCTCGCACTTTAGTTTGTAAAAAAAATTAACCGAGAATTTATTATGAAAGGTCTACTAAAGGATTCATTACTAGAATTCGACCCTTGCATAAGTTAAATTTTGGAAATGGAAACTGTTGTATAAATACTCCTGAATTAGTCTTATTTTCCATTTTGACTATATGTGTTATTTTCAAATACAGTGACTCACTATTTTTTTTAATGGAATGAAAAGTCTATTTTTTTTTTACAATAGTCCGAGCATATTACAGTTCTATTTCTCTGCATGTTTTCATATCTTGGTTCATTCAAATGGTTAATATGTAGGTATGCTCGAAAGACAATTTGTAACCCAATTT
The DNA here is from genome assembly GCA_034641835.2 of Pinus albicaulis. Lineage (NCBI taxonomy): Eukaryota > Viridiplantae > Streptophyta > Pinopsida > Pinales > Pinaceae > Pinus > Pinus albicaulis. The sequence continues at coordinate 507,746,254 of CM076571.1, forward strand.
TCTTGGAAATATATGCTCACTGTCCTTACAATAGCTTTTAATCTCTAGTCTTAGATTCTATTCGTAAAATACATGTATCTCTATCTATTTATTTTACATTAAATGTGTATCTGAGTGACCGGACCACCATACAATTTGTTCGTGTATATTTTCATAGAGGAGGCAACGAGTTCTGGGTTGGGGTTCATCCCCGTGGTCAAAACTAAAAGCCCGCCCAATACTAGATATTTGGACAATAATTTTTCTAGAATAATGGTTTACATCTTAACAGATAAATAATATTTCCGGCAAGAAAACATTCTATGCTCAGTTTTCTAATCTTCTTGGTTCTACTTCTACTTCTGATAATTAACTGTTGTATTTTTCAAGTAAATCTCAGATAATACTATTTTTTTTCTATATAAAATGCACACATAGTTCATCTATAAATATTATTGAAATAATCACAGAGTTTTCCAGTATTTTGCTGAGTTGATTTAAAATAATAACTTATCACTTCCATAGAAGAAATGCTCAACAACTAACAACGTTCTCCTGCAATTTAAATAACACTTATCTAAGTACAAGTAACCTATAAATGACCTTTCTATCTAATTTAATCTAAGATAATAGTCACTATTCTGAAATGGTATTTGGTTGTTGGTGTCCACCCAACCTTCAAGAGAGGCGATTACGTCTTCCTCTTGCCCCCGTGCTTCACTCCTGAAGAGGTACAGGTTGACAATAGATTTTTTGCTGTGACCTTAGGACTCCAAGTCCAGTCAGTGCCAGAAAAATTCAGGAATTACTGAGTGATTTCCACTGGTCTCTACCAGCTTAGAAAAATTTCCACTCCTTCCTTAGCCCATGAACATAGCCCCCATTCCTCACTAGGATGAGTCTCTTATCCCCAGAGGAGCAGGTAACTGTTCAAAATATCCAACCACCTTTCAGTTCTTGGAAAACATTTACCATCAACCTTTTTACTTTTTATGGAATTACTTTTCTTAACTAATTTTATTATTGACAAATAAAAATAAAATAACTTTTTTCCAGCAAAATAATAATTGCCTCGGTCTTTACTTAAAACAAATAATAAAATTGTAATTTAAATAGTTAACAACTAGTTAACATTAAATGCGGCTATCACAAGTGAGGAGAAAAAGCCCTCGAAGGATACTTTAGAACTGAGAACTTATTGCATAATCTCTAGCCACCAAGACTTTAGTTTAGAGTATGAATATGTTTGTGGTGAAGAAGCCATTGGTCCAAACTTGGGACACATAATAAGGGTTCTTCTTTGTCAACAAATAGCCGAGCAACGAGAAGAAAATTTCAAATTACCATTGAAGGCTTAAATATAATCCTATTAGTCTAGCACATATAAGTTGGTAAATAAACTGTAGAGAGTGATACCTAGGACGAATACCTAAGCCAAACCCTTCCTCCATCATTGAGCTAGTGGGTTACACAAGTTGGAGATCCGCTCTACCTAGGCACGCAGGGAGGCAAATGACGAACAATTTTCAGTGAGAGGAAAAATCGTTACCCTAACTTAATCCTCGTGAATGTGAATAATCATATCATCCAAGATTGACCATGATGATTCTGCCAGGTTGTTGCCTAGTCCTACACCACCAAATAAATGAGCTCAACAAATGAAATTTGAGAGATATGCGAAATATGGTTCCATTAATAACAAGTGTTACGGATGAAGGTTTTTTTTTAATTAAATATATGGTTTTCATGATCGCGAAAGGACCTGGAGCATATAAAAATTTCTGAGCTTTGTAATGTGAAACTAACACCAAATACATAATATATTCAGGGAACAATTGACTTTGGAATGTGTGACCTGTTAGATTCGGTCTCTTCATCCCTCCGTCAGAGATCAAAATCTCTTTTGTTGCATTTCATTTTAGGTGTCTCATTCAGTTCATGTCATCTGCATTCCATTAGGAGCATCGATCTTCTAACGGAAGGGTCTTGTCACTCATATCCCTCATGTCATGTACTTGCTGGTCCGTGTCAATTCATCAAAATCAATTTTAAAGTCATTTACAGTCCTCTTGGTCTCTTGGTCAGCAAAGAGTCATTTTAGTCATTAGGTCTAGGGTTTCGTCTTCAAAATGTTTAGTAACGTAAGAAGGCACATGAGGGAGGCTCGAAATAAGTTTTCATTGCAAAAATTTCATCATCATATTGCTTGAGAATGATTTTTCTTCAAAACTCTGTTTTGAAGAAAAATCGTCAATTTTGTCTTTTGTAATAAATGCCTTGTAATTTTCAAAAATTTTCAGTTTTCAAATTCTTCAGGCGCAGCCCTAGTCACCTTTTCCAAATTCCATGACAACCATTCCTGCAAAAAATAGACAAAAGTTTCATCATTCAGCTCAAAAAATCAAGTGGAAACAAAATCAAAGTTTATATTAAAAAGTGAAAGTGCCAAAGTTCTGCAAACATTAAAAAAGTGGGTTACTAAATGAAAAATCAAAACCCTTTTGATATATAAGATATTTTTCACATTCAAATTTCATTTTCCTTCCAAAGATAAGAGAGAAGCCAAGTCAAGTTTGGAGGAGCGAAAGCATTTGTTTAAGGCCGGACTGTGTGTTGAAAACAGCTGCGCGACGCATTGGGAGAAGGTCGTGGCGCATTGGCAAGTCACGGTGCATAGATCCACCATTAACCGTGTTGATTTGAACGTGTGCGATGCACAAGGAAGGCACGATGCACTGGGTTGTGCGCGCGGCGCACAGGGCCGACAAGCAAGTTTTATCACTGCTTCCAAAATTTTCAAAACGACTCAGTCTCCTATGCATCGAGTAAGTTTGTGAACTCTTGCAATTGCTATTAAACGGTGTTTGGTGTGGTTTGAAAGTGGAAATAAAAGTTTGAGTATTGAAAACATAAACCTAATCATTTTGTTAAAGCTGCTCCTTAGGGTTTTAAATTGGTGTTTTAAAAAAAACAACTTTGGTGCCAAATACTCCTTTTCCCCCCACCTTGTTTGTTCCTTCCCTTACTTTAATCCTATCATCCCTATTAAACTCCTATTCCCTTATATCCCAAAACCACTCATATCACTTATTCCCATTTATCCCTATCCCTAAATCCATTCATTCCCTATCCTTATCCCTTTCCCCATATCGTTTGCAAAAATTCCTAAAACCTAAATCCCCAAACAGTCAAGTGACTGTCCTCGCACTTTGATTTTCACTTGACTGAACCACATTTTTACCACTGTACTATTTCCCGCAGTCCTTTCCTATTTGGCACACATTTGGAAATTGGAGGCAAAGACACAAAATTCTCATTTTCATACAAATCAGTATACACTTGACATAGACTTGTAACACCATGGAGACGGACACTGATTCATCATATGAACAAGAAAATGATTCTACCATTGAGCTACATGCACCGAGAAGGCCCCGTAAAGGTGGCAAACATGTGAGAGAAGATCCCACCTCATTGACCCAGTTGCAGGCCTGCCCACTTGCCATGGCATGTTTTCGAGAGCAGTCATGCTATCAGTACTGTGAGATGATTGCTAGAATTCAGCATCATCAGGAGTTGGCTCATTTGTTTGTGTTACATTTGCATGATGGTCAGGTAACTCTTGCTGGTGTAAATTTCACCTTGACACAGGAAACCATTTCTAAGGAAATAGGAATACCGAATGTAGGTGAAGAGTGGAACAAAAGACAGCAGGTGGACAGAGTGCATTATGAACCATACATCAGGCCTAGCTATGTGAGATAGCTCAAAAGGGTATTCCCATTCTGGTTCCTGAAGGAATCCTATGCGCCTTTGATGACACTCATTATCAGATACTTCAGTTGTGAGAGTCGTTTCTCACGCCTCCATGCATATCACATCAGGTTATTGATGCATTTTAAGAGAGTGAAGATGATGAACATACCTTATTTCATGTGCTGCAACATCGAGAGAATGACCACTCTTGTGCAGAAGAAGACTCCCGAGCAGCAGCATAACAACATTTATCACTATGCGCTCATCAAGATCATTGTTGTACATCAGCTTGGATTGCAGGGCATGGCATGGGAGGATTTTATTTCCCGTGACTTCTTCACAGCCCCTCAACCTCCTCTGGAGATTGTTCATGAGCCAGGTGAAAATTCACACCAGTTTGAGGTTCCCGAGACAGAGCTTATCAGTGTGCCAGTGTTTGTTACTTATCAGAGAGGCACGAGAGCATTGTTTGCAGCAGCCCAACGAGTACTATCTCCACCCGGGGTGGAAGGGGTCTCGTTGCCGTCATTAGCAGTACAGGTACAGGATAGAGGTAAGAGGCCTATGTAGGATGAGGGCCCTTCAGGAGGCCATGATACTGATTTCATACTAATTGATGAGGATTTGAGCTCTCCAAGCTCAAAGCTGAGAGAGATCATTCAGGAGCAGAAAGTTGAGATCGACACATTGACCGACAATTTGCAGAGAGCTCAATGGATCATAAAATACTTGGAGCAGTGGAACAAATAGTTGGAGGATCAGCAGACGATCATGGAGTTGCAAAACATCCATGAGAACTGGCAAGTTGCCCGAAGAAGCCCAACCGAGATGACACCAATTGAGTGGGAGATTGAGGCCGATAGAGAGACTTGGCTTGAGAGGGTCAACATGCATCTTGAGAAGTTGTTGGAGAAAGAAAACAAAGAGAAGAACATGCTCAGACACATTAAGAACCATTATTGGGCGCGCACACATGTTTGCAAGGCGCGTATCAAAATCCTGAAAGCGAGGCTAAGGAGGGCACTGAAGCGCCGCAAAAGGCATGATAGGCTCCAAATCTTAGCCGAAGATTCTTTGGCTAAGCATAGTACTTGATGAGGGACCTTCAGCCCAAATTTCAAGAAATTTTGGAAAAATTTTGTCAATTTTGAATTTTTTGGTCACAAAACAGATTTTCCTGCCCGACGCATAGCGCCACTTGGCGCATGCTTATAATTGGCAGCTCTTCAAGGGGAAAACTTTGCATTTTTCGATTTTTTTATCAAAATTTATGCATTCTCATGGATTACCTAAGGATTTCATCAAGTTCTGGGTTGCCTAAAGGGTCAATAACACCCTAAAAATGGCCTTTCTCCCATTTTTTGCACACACAGGAAGCAGTTTTGGGAGATTGAACTTTTGGAGGGGTAAATGGTAACCAAATCTAGAAATTCCACTTGGGTTGGAAAGTAAACAGTTAGGGCTTTCCAACGAGCTATCCTACATTCAATTTGGACTTTGGGAAGGCCCTCAAAATCAGCCTCAAACTTGTGCTATGCATAGAGATTTTGGGCGCGACGCATAGAGAAATTTGGCCTTTTTTTCACTCAGCAGCTCATAATTTCGCATAGTTTTGGCTAGTTTCACTTTTTTATGTAAATATTCATGTACCTTGATGTAATTTAATGATCATGATGTAATTTTGGCACATTTTTACTCATTCTAGAAGATTCATTCACCAAAAGGTGAAATGTGAGTGAATGGATCAGTTTCCTAGCATATAGAGGCAAGTTGTTTCGTTGCCTATTTTTCAGTTCCTAGTTTAGATATGGTTGAAACAACTCCTAGAATGATTATCTTGACCCCTAGAGGCATGGGGAGGATTTATTATTGTCTATATTATGTATTTTCTCAGTCATTTTCAGGGTTGGACATTTGGGATTGCTTGGCACTTCATTGTACATTTCATTTCTGCAATTTTGGCAAAGGAATAGACCAGGGTTTTGCAACACTCTTTGGGATCCTTGTGGCTCTGTGTTTTGATGGTTTTTTTTTCTATGTATTCGTAAGTTCACTGATGTTTATGTGTACCATTTTCCTTCTTATTTCTTCTTATATTAAACAAATCAGTGTTAAAGGTGGAATTCAGTAGCTTGCTTTGCTCTGCCTTCGATTTTGTTTAATTTTACATGTTTTCATCTGTTTGAGGAGGGCTCTTGAAATACTCTTGCCTTCTTCAGCTCCTCACCAGTTTGATCCATCCATTCAATCAATCTAAAGCATCAAAACAATTTCCTTCCTTGCCCCAATCAGAACTCTGCAAAAACTAGGCCTTATCCCTGCACCCAAAACTGCCTTTCCCTTTGATCCAACAAAATCGCAAAAAATCAAACTCAAACTCCTTTACTTATATACCTAGCCTAAAATTAGCTTTTATTTCAGTCATCTCAAGCCCCATTTATTACTTTTTGCTGAGATTGACCCAAAGAGAGCCCTCTCCTGTTCTGGTAGGGCTAGCTGCCAGACTGAGTGTGGTTTGATGTTACCCTAAACTCTGCCTTCCTTCAGCCTGAGGTAGATTTAGGTAATAACATAGTGGCGACCATACTGGGGAAGAAAATGGTTTGCTTATTAGTGTTATTTATTTTATAAGCTACAGACGGAGCCTAAATTTATGCCAGGTAGCCTTCGAAACGCTCTTGCTTTGCATTAGCGAAAGTAGATAAATGCTGCTTCAATCAATGTCCGATCTAGCTTGTGAACGTGACACTTGACTTGTGAATTGCCCCAGTATATCAGATTGTTCTGGACTTTTGGGTGATGAGTCTAGAATTTGATAGGCTGAACAAGTTGGTTTCGTCCCTTTGATTTTTGAAATTAATCTCACACATACTAGAGCAAATCTGGATCCCGATCCACCTCCACTGTATGAAAATCCAAATTTGATTTCAAGAAACCTCCATCGAGAAAGTCCCATGATTCCTTCGTTCAAATCTCATTCATGTCCCGTTGTGTTTGAATATCTTGAAGATATTGAATTTGACGAGCAATTTGAGTTGTCGTTGTTTAAGACTAAATCTGAAAGTGCTATTGGTTCTACTGTCATAAATCCTGAGTTTATCAAGTATCTTGAAATTGAACAAGCTAATAGATCCATTGACAGTTACATCTTGAATATTCAAAACTCCATAGTTGCAACAAATATTCCTAAGTTTATAGAATCTGCATCTGAAACTCTTGGGCCATCAGCAGTTACATCTGGTTCACAAGTTCACACCGAGCCTCCTTTCATTCCTACCATTCCCGTGCAACCATCTATCCCTGATCAGAAATCTACAGTAGTTTCTCCTCCATCCACACCACATACATATCATACATATATTGCTCCTACTCCACCTGTTTCTCCAAGACCGGTTATAAATCCACCAAGAGCAATGGCTGCCAGATTCGAACCTCTTGTCCTGCCCCAAAACTTGGATGCCATGCCCGCTGATTATCAAAGTAAGATCCCATTTTTTGATGGCACTCCTCAAAGCGTTCCCGATTAGGAACATATTGACAGAATGGTAGATTTCTTCGATCTTCTTGAAATTGATGCAGAAAATGTCACCATGAGATTGTTTGTGTAAACTTTTGGAGGTGAAGTACAAAAGTGGTTCAGAGCTTTGCAGCCGAGAAGTATTGCTACATTGGCCGAGCTTCAGAGACAGTTCTTGGATTGGTGGGAAGTAAAGAAATATCCTCTTCAAATCACTTCTGAATATACCAAGATCAAGCGCAATGCTGGTGAACCGGTCCAAGACTATTGTATTAGATTTAATGCGGTTTATAATGCAATTCTTGATGATTTAAGGCCATCTAGGAAGTCATCTTTTCTTAAGTTTCTAGATGGTTTTGATCCAGACATGGCCTATTCCTTACGAGAAAGAGATCTGCCCACTTTGGAGAACATGTAGAAAATTGCAGTGAGTGTTGAAGCGAATTTGAATGATAAGAGGGCTAGATTGAAAGATGAGAAGAAAGTCGTGATAAAGGAAGAAGCTTCTACTTCAGATCAAGTACTTCGCAAGGTGGAAAATATGATTGAAATATTGACACTTGATTGAACCGCAGATCAGAAATCATAACTTCCGTGGACAGCAGCAACCTTAATTCAGGATCAAACAATGAGAGCAGCAAGCACAAGAACCACCGCCAGTACAACAGCAGGTAAAGACTCCTTTACAGCAGAATTTTGTTGGTCCGGAATCAGATGATGAAGATAATGTAATAAGATAAGAAAACCACTTCTTCACACCTAATGACATGCCAACCTTTATCACTGAAGATGAGGAGTATGCAGAAAATTCAGAGGTACAAAAGGATGAGGATTTTATCTTGGCAAATGACACGACTCTTAAAGAGGAGTCAGATGAGTATCAGAGAGGTTATATGAATGCTTTGTCCACCCACCAGAGACAATATTCACTTAGAAACAGAGATGTGCCTATCAACCCAATCCAAAAAAGAAAGGAAGTTTCAGCACTAAAGAATGATGCACCCATTGCACAAAATAAGGGAAAAGAGGTAGTTGATCCCGCTACTAGCAAGTCTCCATCAGCAAGTGAAAGATCAAATCAGCCAATTGTATCAAGGGAAAAAGCTGAAAAGAAGGATACTCCAGCCAAAGAGGTAGAAAAAACTTCAACTTTTAACTTAGAGAGTGAGATTGCTAAGTTAAAAGTTTCCATTCCTTTGACTGAGTTAATGAGAAATAGCAGCTACAAGGGTCAAGTATCTAAAATTTTGAATTTCGATCCAATGTCTAATATGCTGAATGTGGAAGATGATCAACCTGAGTTGATATTTGGACCAGCATTGGATGGTGAGTCTCCCAATAGTGATGTGCCTCCTTTTTATATCAGCCTTAGATTGCATTATTTTGTGTTGCATAATGCCATGTTTGATTCTGGAGCTTCCCATAATCTCATGCCGAGGGCGATCATGGAGAAATTGGGATTGGAAATCACTAGGAAATATCATGATCTGTATTATTTTGATTCCAGTAGAGTAAGATGCATTGGGCTCATCAAAGATTTGGTGGTTAGTTTAGATCAGATTCCAACTAAGAATGTTTTGATGGATGTGGTTGTGGCGGACATTTCTCCTAGATTTGGCATGCTTCTTTCCAGATCTTGGGGAGAAAAGTTGAAGGGAACATTACAGCTTGATTTCTCCTATGCTACCATTCCTGTGTTTAGTTAGATGAGAAAACTATATTCGGAGAAAAATATGAAGTATATGATTACCAGCAAGGAGAAACCAGTAAATCATCCGATTAATTATGTACATATAGATTTAGAGTCTTTTGTTTTGTATTTAGATAGTTTCAATGATGTAGATAGTCAGTTAGTTGAAGCAGAGGACATCCCAGAAATCACAAAAAATTTTAGAGAAGTTTTGATGAAAGAAAGGCAAGAACTTGAGAGTTCCGTTGAGCAATCAGCCTTCCGACAGCAGTAGAAAGTTGATGGACAGCAAGAAGAAATAACAGAGAAAACACAATTTCAACACTTGGAAGAAGATGAAGATGGTTTATGGACTATGGATTTCAATGGTGCAGTTGGGAGCAATGGTGCTGGAATCAGAATTTGGGTACACAACCCTTTTTCCGCCCCAAACAAGGTACCAAGTAATGTGAGGGTTTGTTCTTACAAATTAGCATTTGATTGTTCGAATAAGGAGGCAGAATACGAAGCTTTGATTGCTGGTCGGAAAATACTTAGAAATTTGAATGCTAAGAGGATTGCAGTCTATGGCGACTCTGAGTTGGTAATTAAGCAAGTGAAGAGTGAGTATCAAGCTAAGCATCCTCGAATGCGGGCTTATCGAAATGTTGTTCTTGATATCTTGAAGTTGTTTTCAGACTATACTTTGACTTGTATCCCTCGCATTCAGAATGGTATTGTAGACGCTCTTGCTAAGGCAGCAAGTAATTTGAAGATTCCATTGAACTCAAGTAACAAGTTTTAAATCCATGTGAAACATTGTCCAACTGTCCCGGATAATCAGAGGTATTGGCAAGTATTCCAAGATGATGATGAGATTGATGAATTTCTGCAGAACAAAGGTAAATTCAAAGAAACTTCAATTGACATGGAGCATGATGATGGTGAGGCTAATGTGAAAATAAATCAGATGGAAGTATTACCGTTGAAAGATAATGTAATTCCTAAGGGTTTGATACCTTTAGAAGATCTCTTTGATCAAGATGACGTAGCTAGAAAACCAACCTTGCGGCCAACTGAAAAGGGAGTTGAAGACATGAACATTGGATTAGCCGAGAATCCAAAGATGGTGAAGTTGTCTAAAGCATTGCCACCGGAGGTAAAAGAAAAATATGTTGGTTTGTTGTCTTCTTTTGCTGATTTTTTTGCTTGGGACTATTCATATTTAAAGACGTATGATACCATATAATTCAGCACACTATTCCTATTAAGCCAAATCAAAAGTCTTTCAGGTAGAAGCTGAGAAGGATAAATCTGAAATTGCTGCCTTCAATTGAGAAGGAAGTAAATCGACTATACAATGCTGGTATCATCATTCCAATAAGGTTTTCGGATTGGATTTCCAATTTGGTGCCCGTCCGCAAGAGGACAGGTGAGATTCGTTTGTGCATTGATTTTAGGAATCTGAATAAGGTTTCTTTGAAATACAATTATCCATTGCCCAAAATGGATCACATATTGCGGCGAGTAGTTGGAGCATCTCGTATGTCACTACTTGATGGTTATTTAGGGTATAACCAAATTCTAGTCCATGAGGATGATAGAAACAAAACAGCGTTCACCACTCCGTGGGGAACTTTCCATTATGCTAAAATGCCTTCCGGTTTGAAGAATGCTGGTGCGACATTTCAACGCGCGATGGATATGGAATTTGCAAATGAGAAAGATGTTTTCTTAGTTGTGTATCTTGATGATTCGACAATCTTTTCCAATTCTGATGAAGAGCACCTTTACCATTTGAAAGTTGTTTTTCAGCGATGTAGAAAGTATGGTGTGTCACTCAATCCGAGGAAGAGTTTTTTTGCCATGGATGAGGGAAAACTTCTTGGTCACATTATCTCAAAAGATGGCATCCGTATTGACCCAGCGCGAGTTGAAGCTATTCAGAAAATTGATCTTCCCCGGAATAAGAAAGAGATTCAGTCCTTCAATGGTAAGATGATTTTTTTACGTTGCTTTGTGCCTAATCTTGCTGAACATCTAAGAGAGATTACAAACATGCTTAAGAAGGATAGCGTAGTAAAATGGTCTGAGGAGGCGGTAAATTCTTTCAATCCAGTGAAGTTGGTTCTTTCTTCAGCTTCTATTTTGATCAGCCCGGATTATACTCAGGATTTTATTTTTTTTTCATTTGCTTCAGAGCATACTATGGCAGCAGTATTAATGCAGAAAAGAGATGGACATGAAAAACCAATTTCTTTTTTCAGCTGTACTATAAGAGATGCAGCCTTGAAATATAACATCATTGAAAGGCAAGCTCTTGCACTTGTGAAAGCGTTGAAAGATTTTCGGGTATATATTCTACATTCTCATATTATTTCTTATGTTCCTAACGCTGCTGTAAAGGATGTTTTAGTGCAAACAGATCTAGAAGGGAGACGAGGGAGATGGATTGCCGTTTTGTTGGAGTATGATGTGGAGATAAAGGCTACAAAACTTATCAAAGGACAAGGGCTGGCAAAGTTAATGGCTGAATCGAATTTGCACGCTTTGGACATCAATATTATTGTGGCTATGTCTGAAGAGAATGAGGAAAGTTCATCAGTTCAGGTAGCAAAAATATTTTTGTTTTCTCCTTGCTATTCAGATATTGTATATGTGCTTCAAAATTTGTCACCACCACCCGACATGGCTAGAAAAAAAAAGTAGAACTCTTAAATTGAAGGTTGCTAAGTTTTGAGTTTTAAATAATTCACTCTATTGGAAAGATCTCGGTGGTGTTTTGTTGAATTGTTTGGTGGAAGAAGAAGCAAAGCAGGTTATGGAGGATTTTCACAAGGGAGATTGTGGCGGTCACCTTTTTTGGAAAACAACAGCCAACAATATTTTGAGAGTGGGGTATTATTGGCCAACATTGTTTGCTGATGTGTATAAGACGGTCAAAGGCTGCCATGAATGTCAGATTTTCTAAGGGAGTCAGAAATTACAACCTTTGCCGCTTAAGCCCATTGAGGTAAGTGCTCCCTTTCAGTAGTGGGGTTTGGATTTCATTGGCGAAATTCATCCTGCTTCTTCAAGTCAGAATAGATGGATCCTAACAATGACAGATTATTTCACAAAATGGATTGAAGTAGTTCCCACTAGGCAAGCTATGGATTCAGTAATAATTTCTTTCCTTGAGAATAACATTTTGTCTCGTTTTGGTTGCCCGAATAAGTTAATCACTGATAACGCAGCAGCTTTCAAATCAAAAAATATGATTGAGTTTTGTGACAAGTATAAAATTATTTTGGGACACTCAACCGCTTATCATCCGCAAGGCAATGGATTGGCAGAGTCTTCCAACAAATATTTGGTCAACATCATTAAAAATTTGCTGGAAATAAACAAGAAAAGTTGGCATAAGAAGCTGGTCAATGCACTTTGGGCAGATTGAGTGAGTCAGAAAAAATCCATTGGTATGTCCCCCTTTGAGTTAGTTTATGGAGTTGATACAGTGTTTCCTACCTCTCTCGCAGTTCCAGTGGTCAAACTTCTACAGGAAGCTGGCAGTGAAGAAGATCATATGCAAAGAAGAATAAATCAAATGATCCATTTGTAGCAGACGAGGGAAGAAGTTTTTCAAAACACATTCAAGCTGCAGGAGAGAATTAAGAAAATCAATGAAATAAAAGAAAAGACGGACAAATTTCAATTGGAAGAAGTGGTGCTGAAATGGGATGCAAGGAATGAGGAAAAGGGTAAGCACGGTAAGTTCGAAAATCTCTGGAAAAGACCCTTTAAAATTGCTGCATATCGAGGTCAGAATGCTTTTCTTCTAAAGGAGATGAACGGGGAAGATTGTCCAGGAGGGCCAGTCAATGGTCGGTTGCTCAAGCGATATCATTTCTGAAATATTTTCTGTTGTTTACATTGTCACTGTACATACCATTTATTTCAGTTTCATTGGAAGTGTATGCTATGATCTTTTCTTTAGTTTGGGGCCCGAAGTGAAGGCTATAATTCTGAAGATTGATTTCAGCTTGGGTTTGAGTTTGTCGAGTCACGAGTTTCAATCATTTCAGTCTCAAATTTGAGTCAAGTTGAGTCAAATTTTCAGTGAATAAATGAGTCAAAAGTCTTGTGTTGATTTGTCAAAGTTATAGACTCCATAGCCCAATGGATGAAGGCACTGCCTACTCTCCCAGAAATCTGTAGTTCTTGGCTCCTCCCAGGAGCTACCATCCCCATTGGATCCAATGTTAGAGTCGGTCTCTTCATCCCTCCGTCAAAGATCAAAATCTCTTTTGTTGCATTTCATTTTAGGTGTCTCATTCAGTTCATGTCATCTGCATTCCATTCGGAGCATCGATCTTCTGACGGAAGGGTCTTGTCACTCATATCCCTCATGTCATGTACCTACTGATCCGTGTCTATTCATCAAAATCAATTTTAAAGTCATTTACAGTCCTGTTGGTCTCTTGGTCAGCAAAGAGTCATTTTAGTCATTAGGTCTAGGGTTTCATCTTCAAAATGTTTAGTAACGTCAGCAGGCATATGAGGGAGGCTCGAAATAAGTTTTTATTGCAAAAATTTCATCGTCATATTGCTTGAGAATGATTTTTCTTCAAAACTCTGTTTTGAAGAAAAATCGTCAATTTTGTCTTTTGTAATAAATGCCATGTAATTTTCAAAAAAATTCAGTTGTCAAATTCTTCAGGCGCATCCCTGGTCACCTTTGCCAAATTCCATGACAACCATCCCTACAAAAAATAGACAAAATTTTCATCATTCAGCTCAAAAAGTCAAGTGCAAACAAAATCCGAGTTTATATTAAAAAGTGAAAGTGCCAAAGTTCTGCAAACATTACAAAAGTGGGTTACAAATGAAAAATCAAAATCCTTTTGATATATAAGATATTTTCCACATTCAACTTTCATTTGCACGCCAAAGATAAGAGAGAAGCCAAGTCAAGTTTGGAGGAGCGAAAGCATTTGTTTAAGGCCGGACTGTGTGTTGAAATCAGCTGCGCGACGCGTTGGGAGGAGGTCGCGGCGCATTGGCAAGTCATGGTGCATAGAGCCGCCATTCACCGTGTTGATTTGAACATGCGTGGTGCACTGGGTTTTGTGCACAGCGCATAGGGCTGACAAGCAAGTTTTATCACTGCTTCCAAAATTTTCAAAACGACTTAGTCTCCTATGCATCGAGTAAGTTTGTGAACTCTTGCAATTGCTATTAAATGGTGTTTGGTGTAGTTTGAAAGTGGAAATAAGAGTTTGAGTATTGAAAACATAAACCCTATCAATTTGTTAAAGCTGCTCCTTAGGAATTTAAATTGGTGTTTTAAAAAAACAACTTTGGTGCCAAATACTCCTTTTCCCCCCACCTTGTTTGTTCCTTCCCTTACTTTAATCCTATCATCCCTATTAAACTCCTATTCCCTTATATCGCAAAACCACTCATATCACTTATTCCCATTTATCCATATCCCTCAATCCATTCATTCCCTATTCTTATCCCTTTCCCCATATCATTTGCAAAAATTCCTAAAACCCAAATCCCCAAACAGTCAAGTGACTGTCCTCACACTTCAATTTTCACTTGACTGAACCACAGTTTTACCACTGTACTATTTCCGACAATCCTTTCCTATTTGGCACACATTTGGCAATTGGAGGCAAAGACACCAAATTCTCATTTTCATACAAATCAGTATACACTTGACATAGACTTGTAACACCATGGAGACAGACACTGATTCATCATATGAACAAGACAATGATTCTACCACTGAGCTACATGCACTGAGAAGGCCCCGTAAAGGTGGCAAACATGTGAGAGAAGAGCCCACCTCATTGACCCAGTTGCAGGCCTGCCCACTTGCCATGGCATGTTTTCGAGAGCAGTCATGCTATCAGTAATGTGAGATGATTTCTAGGATTCAACATCATCAGGAGTTGGCTCGTTTATTTGTGTTACATTTGCATGATGGTCAGGTAACTCTTGCTGGTGTAAATTTCACCTTGACACCGGAAACCATTTCTCAGGCAACGAAATCTTAGGATGTAGGTGAAGAGTGGAACAAAAGACAACGAGTGGACAGAGTGCATTATGAACCATACATCAGGCCTAGCTATGTGAGACAGCTCAGCAGGGTATTCCCATTCCGTTTCTTGAAGGAATCCTATGCACCTTTGATGAGACTCATTATCAGATACTTCAGTTGTGAGGGTCGTTTCTCACACCTCTATGCATATCACATCAGGTTATTGATGCATTTCACAAGAGTGAAGATGACGAACATACCTTATTTCATGTGCCGAAACATCAAGAGAATGACCACTCTTATGCACAAGAAAACTCCCGAGCAGCAGCATAACAACATTTATCACTATGCGCTCATCAAGATCGTTGTTGTACATCAACTTGGATTGTAGGGTATTGCATGGGAGGATTTCATTTCCCATGACTTATTCACAGCCCCTCGGCCTCATCTGGAGATTGTTCATGAGCCAGGTGAACCTTCACACCAGTTTGAGGGTCCTGAGACAGAGCCTATCAGTGTGCCAGTGTTTGTTACTTATCAGAGAGGCACGAGAGCATTGTTTGCAGCAGCCCGACGAGTACTATCTCCACCCGGGGTGGAAGGGGTCTCGTTGCCGTCATCAACGGTACAGGTACAGGATAGAGGTAAGAGGCCTATGTAGGATGAGGGCCCTTCAGGAGGCCATGATACTGATTTCATACTAATTGATGAGGATTTGAGCTCTCCAAGGTCAAAGCTGAGAGAGATCATTCAGGAGCAGAAAGTTGAGATCGACACATTGACCGACAAGTTGCAGAGAGCTCAATGGATCATAAAATACTTGGAGCAGTGGAACAAATAGTTGGAGGATCAGCAGACGATCATGGAGTTGCAAAACATCCGTGAGAACTGGTAAGTTGCCCGAAGAAGCCCAACCGAGATGACACCAATTGAGTGGGAGATTGAGGCCGATAGAGAGACTTGGCTTGAGAGGGTCAAAATGCATCTTGAGAAGCTGTTGGAGAAAGAAAACAAAGAGAATAACATGCTCAGACACATGAAGAACCATTATTGGGCGCGCACACATGTTTGCAAGGCGCATATCAAAATCCTGAAAGAGAGGCTAAGGAGGGCACTGAAGTGTCGCAAAAGGCATGATAGGCTCCAAATCTTGGCCGAAGATTCTTTGGCTAAGCATAGTACTTGATGAAGGACCTTCAGCCCAAATTTCAAGAAATTTTGGAAAATTTTTGTCAATTTTGAATTTTTTGGTCACAAAACAGATTTTCCTGCCCGACACATAGCGCCACTTGGCGCACGCTTATAATTAGCAGCTCTTCAGGGGGAAAATTTTGCATTTTTGGGTTTTTTTATCAAAATTTATGCATGCTCATGGATTACCTAAGGATTTCATCAAGTTCTGGGTTGCCTAAAGGGTCAAAAACACCCTAAAAATTGTCTTTCTGCCACTTTTTGCACACACAGGAAGCAGTTTTGGGAGATTGAACTTTTGGAGGGGTAAATGGTAACAAAATCCAGAAATTCCACTTGGGTTGGAAATTCAACAGTCAGGGCTTTCCAATGCGCTATCCTGCATTCAATTTGGACTTCGGTAAGGCCCTCAAAATCACCCTCAAACTTGTGCTATGCATAGAGATTTTGGGCGGGACGCATAGAGAAATTTGGCCTATTTTTCACTCAGCAGCTCAGAATTTCGCCTAGTTTTGGCTAGTTTCACTTTTTTATGTAACTCTTAATGTACCTTGATGTAATTTCATGATAATGATGTAATTTTGGCACATTTTTACTCATTCTAGGAGATTCATTCACCAAAAGGTGAAATGTGAGTGAACGGATCAGTTTGCTAGCATATAGAGGCAAGTTGTTTCATTGCCTATTTTTTAGTTCCTAGTTTAGATATGGTTGAAACAGCTCCTAGAATGATGAGCTTGACCCCTAGAGGCATGGGGAGGAGTTATTATTGTCTATATTATGTATTTTCTCAGTCATTTTCAGGGTTGGACATTTGGGATTGCTTGGCACTTCATTGTACATTTCATTTCTGCAATTTTGGAAAAGGAATAGACCAGGGTTTTGGAACACTCTTTGGGATCCTTGTGGCTCTGTGTTTTGATGGTGTTTTTTTCTATGTATTCGTAAATTCACTGATGTTTATGTGTACCATTTTCGTTCTTATTTCTTCTTAGATTAAACAAATCAGTGTTAAAGGTGGAATTCAGTAGCTTGCTTTGCTCTGCCTTCGATTTTGTTTAATTTTACATGTTTTCATCTGTTTGAGGAGGAATCTTGAAATCCTCTTGCCTTCTTCAGCTCCTCACCAGTCCGATCCATCCATTCAATCAATCTAAATCATCAAAACAATTTCCTTCCTTGCACCAATCAGAACTCTGCAAAAACTAGGCCTTATCCCTGCACCCAAAATTGCCTTTCCCTTTCATCCAACAAAATCCCAAAAAATCAAAATCAAACTCAAACTCCTTTACTTATATACCTAGCCTAAAATTAGCTTTTATTTCAGTCATCTCAAGCCCTATTGATTAATTTTCGCTGAGATTGACCCGGAGAGAGCCCTCTCCTGTTCTGGTAGGGCTAGCTACCAGATTGAGTGTGGTTTGATGTTACCCTGAACTCTGCCTTCCTTCAGCCTGAGGTAGATTTAGGCAATAACATAGTGGAAACCATACTGGGGAAGAAAATGGTTTGCTTATTAGTGTTATTTATTTTATAAGCTACAGACGGAGCCTAAAGTTATGCCAGGTAGCCTTCGAAACGCTCTTGCTTTGCATTAGCGAAAGTAGATAAATGATGCTTCAATCAATATCCGATGTAGCTTGTGAACGTGACACTTGACTTGTGAATTGCCCCAGTATATCATATTTTTCTGGACTTTTGGGTGATGAGTCTAGAATTTGATAGGCTGAACAATTTGGTTTCGTCCCTTTTATTTTTGAAATTAATCTCACACTGGCTTCCAGAAGACAAACTAGAGAAAATCCGAATCCCGATCCACCTCCAGTGTATGAAAATCCCAATTTGATTTCAAGAAACCTCCGTCGAGAAAGTCCCATGATTCCTTCGTTCAAATCTCATTCATGTCCTGCTGTGTTTGAATATCTTGAAGATATTGAATTTGACGAGCAATTTGAGTTGTCGTTGTTTAAGACTAAATCTGAAAGTGCTATTGGTTCTACTGTCATAAATCATGAGTTTATCAAGTATCTTGAAATTGAACAAGCTAATAGATCCATTGACAATTACATCTTGAATATTCAAAACTCCATAGTTGCAACAAATATTCATAATTTTATAGAATCTGCATCTGAAACTCTTGGGCCATCAGCAGTTACATCTGGTTCACAAGTTCACACCGAGCCTCCTTTCATTCCTACCATTCCCGTGCAACCATCTATCCCTGATCATCAATCTACAGTAGTTTCTCCTCCATCCACACCACATACATATCATACATCTACTGCTCCTACTCCACCTGTTTCTCTGAGACCAGTTATAAATCCACCAAGAGCAATGGCTGCCAGATTCACACCTCTTGTCCTGCCCCAAAAATTGGATGTCATGCCCGCTGATTATCCAATTAAGATCCCATTGTTTGATGGCACTCCTCAAAGTGTTCCCGATCAGGAACATATTGACAAAATGGCAGATTTCTTCGATCTTCATGAAATTGATGCAGAAAATGTCACCATGAGATTGTTTGTGTAAACTTTTGGAGGTGAAGTACGAAAGTGGTTCAGAGCTTTGCAGCCGAAAAGTATTGCTACATTGGCCGAGCTTCAGAGACAGTTCTTGGATTGGTGGGAAGTAAAGAAAGATCCTCTTCAAATCACTTCTGAATATACCAAGATCAAGCGCAATGCTGGTGAGCCGGTCCAAGACTATTGTATTAGATTTAATGCGGTTTGTAATGCAATTCCTGATGATTTAAGGCCATCTAGGAAGTCATATTTGCTTAAGTTTCTGGATGGTTTTGATCCGGACATGGCCTATTCCTTAAGAGAAAGAGATCCGCCCACTTTGGAGGACATGCAGAAAATTGCAATGAGTGTTGAAGCGAATTTGAATGATAAGAGGGCTAGATTGAAAGATGAGAAGAAAGTCGTGATAAAGGAAGAAGCTTCTACTTCAGATCAAGTACTTCGCAAGGTGGAAAAGATGATTGAAATATTGACACTTGATTGAACCGCAGATCATAAATCCTAACTTCCGTGGACAGCAACAACCTCAATTCAGGATCAAACAACGAGAGAAGCGAGCACAAGAACCACCGCCAGTACAACAACAGGTAAAGACTCCTTTACAACAGAATTTTGTTGGTCCGGAATCAGATGATGAAGATAATGTAATAGGATAAGAAAACCACTTCTTCACACCTGATGACATGCCAAACTTTATCACTGAAGATGAGGAGTATGCAAAAAATTCAGAGGTACAAAAGGATGAGGATTTTATCTTGGCAAATGACACGGCTCTTGAAGAGGAGTCGGATGAGTATCAGAGAGGATATATGAATGCTTTGTCCACCCACCAGAGACAATATTCACTTAGAAATAGAGATGTGCCTATCAACCCAATCCAAAAGAGAAAGGAAGTTTCAACACCAAAGAATGATGCACCCATTGCACAAAATAAGGGAAAAGAGGTAGTTGATCCCGCTACTAGCAAGTCTCCATCAGCAAGTGAAAGATCAAATCAGCCAATTGTATCGAGGGAAAAAGCTGAAAAGAAGGATACTCTAGCCAAAGAGTTAGAAAAAACTTCAGCTTTTAACTTAGAGAGTGAGATTGCTAACTTAAAAGTTTCGATTCCTTTGACTGAGTTAATGAGAAATAGCAGCTACAAGGGTCAAGTATCTAAAATTTTGAATTTCGATCCAATGTCTAATATGCTGAATGTGGAAGATGATCAACTTGAGTTGATATTTGGACCACCATTGGATGGTGAGTCTCCCGATAGTGATGTGCCTCATTTTTATATCAGCCTTAGATTGCATGATTTTGTGTTGCATAATGCCATGTTTGATTCTGGAGCTTCCCATAATCTCATGCCGAGGGCGATCATGGAGAAATTGGGATTGGAAATCACTAGGAAATATCATGATCTGTATTATTTTGATTCCAGTAGAGTAAGATGCATTGGGCTCATTAAATATTTGGTGGTTAGTTTAGATCAGATTCCAACTAAGAATGTTTTGATGGATGTGGTTGTGGCGGACATTCCTCCTAGATTTGGCATGCTTCTTTCCAGATCTTGGGGAGCGAAGTTGAAGGGAACATTACATCTTGATTTCTCCTATGCTACCATTCCTGTGTTCATTTAGATGAGAAAACTATATCGGGAAAAAAATATGAAGTATATGATTACCAGCAAGGAGAAACCGGTAAATCATCCAATTAATTATGTACATATAGATTTAGAGTCTTTTGTTTTGTATTCAGATAGTTTCAATGATGTAGATAGTCAGTTAGTTGAAGCAGAGGACATCCCGGAAATCACAAAAAAATTCAGAGAAGTTTTGATGAAAGAAAGGCAAGAACTTGAGAGTTTTGTTGAGCAATCAGCCTTCCGACAGCAGCAGAAAGTTGATGGACAACATGCAGAAATAACAGAGCAAACAAAATTTCAACACTTGGAAGAAGATGAAGATGGTTTATGGACTATGGATTTCGATGGTGCAGTTGGGAGCAATGGTGCTGGAATCGACATTTGGGTACGCAGCCCTTTTCCGCCCCAAACAAGTTACCGAGTAATGTGAGGGTTTGTTCTTACAAATTAGCATTTGATTGTTCGAATAAGGAGGCAGAATACGAAGCTTTGATTGCTGGTCTGAAAATACTTAGAAAGTTGAATGCTAAGAGGATTGCAGTCTATGACAACTCCGAGTTGGTAATTAAGCAAGTGAAGAGTGAGTATCAAGCTAAGCATCCTCGAATGCGGGATTATCGAAATGTTGTTCTTGATATCTTGAAGTTGTTTTCAGACTATACTTTGACTTGTATCCCTCGCATTCAGAATGGTATTGTAGACGCTCTTGCTAAGGTAGTAAGTAATTTGAATATTCCAATGAACTCAAGTAACAAGTTTTAAATCCATGCGAAACATCGTCCAACTGTCCCGGATAATCAGAGGTATTGGCAAGTATTCCAAGATGATGATGAGATTGATGAATTTCTGCAGAACAAAGGTAAATTCAAAGAAACTTCAATTGACATAGAGCATGATGATGGTGAGGCTGATGTGCAAATAAATCAGATGGAAGTATTACAGTTGAAAGATAATGTCATTCCTAAGGGTTTGATACCTTTAGAAGAGCTCTTTGATCAAGATGACGTAGCTAGAAAACCAACCTTGCGGCCAACTGAAAAGGGAATTGAAGACGTGAACATTAGATTAGCTGAGAATCCAAAGATGGTGAAGTTGTCTAAAGCATTGCCACCGGAGGTAAAAGAAAAATATGTTGGTTTGTTGTCTTCTTTTGCTGATGTTTTTTCTTGGGACTATTCAGATTTAAAGACGTATGATACCAATATAATTCAGCACACTATTCCTATTAAGCCAAATCAAAAGCCTTTCAGGCAAAAGCTGAGAAGGATAAATCCGAAATTGTTGCCTTCAATTGAGAATGAAGTAAATCGACTATACAAGGCTGCTATCTTCATTCCAATAAGATTTTCGGATTGGATTTCCAATTTGGTGCCCGTCCGCAAGAGGACAGGTGAGATTCGTTTGTGCATTGATTTTAGGAATCTGAATAAGGTTTCTTTGAAAGACAATTATCCATTGCCCAAAATGGATCACATACTGCAGCGAGTAGTTGGAGCATCTCGTATGTCACTACTTGATGGTTATTCAGGGTATAACCAAATTCTAGTCCATGAGGATAACAGAAACAAAACAACGTTCACCACTCCGTGGGGAACTTTCCATTATGCTAAAATTCCTTTCGGTTTGAAGAATGCTGGTGTGACATTTCTGCGCGCGATGGATATGGCATTTGTAAATGAGAAAGATGTTTTCTTAGTTGTGTATCTTGATGATTTGACAGTCTTTTCCAATTCTGATGAAGAGCACCTTTACCATCTGAAAGTTGTTTTTCAGCGATGTAAAAAGTATGGTGTGTCACTAAATCCAAAGAAGAGTTTGTTTTCCATGGATGAGGGAAAACTTCTTGGTCACATTATCTCAAAAGATGGCATCCGTATTGACCCAGTGCAAGTTGAAGCTATTCAGAAAATTGATCTTCCCGGGAATAAGAAAGAGATTCAGTCCTTCAATGGTAAGATGAATTTTTTACGTTGCTTTGTGCCTAATCTTGCTGAACATCTAAGAGAGATTACAGACATTCTTAAGAAGGATAGCGTAGTAAAATGGTCTGAGGAGGCGGTAAAGTCTTTCAATCCAGTGAAGTTGGTTCTTTCTTCAGCTCCTATTTTGATCAGCCCGGATTATACTC
Source organism: Pinus albicaulis (assembly GCA_034641835.2). Classification (NCBI taxonomy): domain Eukaryota; kingdom Viridiplantae; phylum Streptophyta; class Pinopsida; order Pinales; family Pinaceae; genus Pinus; species Pinus albicaulis. Next base: position 507,768,671 of record CM076571.1, read on the forward strand.
AGGATTTTTTTTTTTTTTTCATTTGCTTCGGAGCATACTATAGCAACAGTATTAATGCAAAAAAGAGATGGACATGAAAAACCAATTGCTTTTTTCAGCCATACTATAAGAGATGCAGCCTTGAAATATAACATCATTGAAAGGCAAGCTCTTGCACTTGTGAAAGCGTTGAAAGATTTTCGGGTATATATTATGCATTCTCATATTATTGCTTATGTTCCTAACTCTGCTGTAAAGGATGTTTTAGTGCAAACAGATCTAGAAGGGAGATGAGGCAGATGGATTGCTGCTTTGCTGGAGTATGATGTGGAGATAAAGGCTACAAAACTTATCAAAGGACAAGGGCTGGCAAAGTTAATGGCTGCATCGAATTTGCACGCTTTGGACATCAATATTATTGTGGCTATGTCCGAAGAGAATGAGGAAAGTTCATCAGTTCAGGTAGCAGAAATCTTTGTGATTTCTCCTTGCTATTCAGATATTGTATATGTGCTTCAAAATTTGTCATCACCAACCGACATGGCTAGAAACAAAAGTAGAACTCTGAAATTGAAGGCTGCTAAGTTTTTTGTTTTGAATAATTCACTCTATTGGAAAGATCCTGGTGGTGTTTTTTTGAATTGTTTGGTGGAAGAAGAAGCAAAGAAGGTTATGGAGGATTTTCACAAGGGAGATTGTGGCAGTCACCTTTTTTGGAAAACAACGACCAACAAGATTTTGAGAGCGGGGTTTTATTGGCCAACATTGTTTGCTGATGTGTATAAGACGGTCAAAGGCTGCCATGAATGTCATATTTTTGAAGGGAGGCAGAAATTACATCCTTTGTCGTTTAAGCCCATTGAGGTAAGTGCTCCCTTTCAGTAGTGGGGTTTGGATTTCATTGGCGAAATTCATCCCGCTTCTTCAGGTCAGCATAGATGGATCCTAACAGCGACAAATTATTTCACAAAATGGATTGAAGTAGTTCTCACTAGGCAAGCTACGGATTCGGTAATAATTTCTTTCCTTGAGAATAACATTTTGTCTCGTTTTGGTTGCCCGAATAAGTTAATCACTGATAACGCAGCAAATTTCAAATCAAAAAATATGATTGAGTTTTGTGACAAGTATAAAATCATTTTGGGACACTCAACTGCTTATCATCCGCAAGGCAACAGATTGGGGGAGTCTTCCAACAAATCTTTGGTCAACATCATTAAAAAGTTGCTGGAAATAAACAAGAAAAGTTGGCATAAGAAGCTGGTCAATGCACTTTGGGCAGATTGAGTGAGTCAGAAAAAATCCATTGGTATGTCCCCCTTTGAGTTAGTTTATGGAGTTGATACAGTGTTTCCTACCTCTCTCGCAGTTCCAGTGGTCAAACTTCTACAGGAAGCTGGCAGTGAAGAAGATCATATGCAAAGAAGAATAAATCAAATGATCCATTTGTAGCAGACGAGGGAAGAAGTTTTTCAAAACACATTCAAGCTGCAGGAGAGAATTAAGAAAATCAATGAAATAAAAGAAAAGACGGACAAATTTCAATTGGAAGAAGTGGTGCTGAAATGGGATGCAAGGAATGAGGAAAAGGGTAAGCACGGTAAGTTCGAAAATCTCTGGAAAAGACCCTTTAAAATTGCTGCATATCGAGGTCAGAATGCTTTTCTTCTAAAGGAGATGAACGGGGAAGATTGTCCAGGAGGGCCAGTCAATGGTCGGCTACTCAAGCGATATCATTTCTGAAATATTTTCTGTTGTTTACATTGTCATTGTACATACCATTTATTTCAGTTTCATTGCAAGTGTATGCTGTGATCTTTTCTTAAGTTTGGGGCCCGAAGTGAAGGCTATAATACTGAAGATTGATTTCAGCTTGGGTTTGAGTTTGTCGAGTCACGAGTTTCAGTCATTTCAGTCTCAAAGTTGAGTCAAGTTGAGTCAAATTTTCAGTCAATAAATGAGTCAAAAGTATTGTGTTGATTTGTCAAAGTTATAGACTCCATAGCCCAATGGACGAAGGCACCGCCTACTCTCCCAGAAATCTGTAGTTCTTGGCACCTCCCAGGAGCTACCATCCCCATTGGAGCCAATGTTAGAGTCGGTCTCTTCATCCCTCCGTCAAAGATCAAAATCTCTTTTGTTGCATTTCATTTTAGGTGTCTCATTCAGTTCATGTCATCTGCATTCCATTAGGAGCATCGATCTTCTAACGGAAGGGTCTTGTCACTCATATCCCTCATGTCATGTACCTATTGGTCCGTGTCTATTCATCAAAATAAATTTTAAAGTCATTTACAGTCATGTTGGTCTCTTGGTCAGCAAAGAGTCATTTTAGTCATTAGGTCTAGGGTTTTGTCTTCAAAATGTTTAGTAACGTCAGCAGGCATATGAGGGAGGCTCGAAATAAGTTTTCATTGCAAAAATTTCATCGTCATATTGCTTGAGAATGATTTTTCTTCAAAACTCTGTTTTGAAGAAAAATCGTCAATTTTGTCTTTTGTAATAAATGCCATGTAATTTTCAAAAAAATTTAGTTTTCAAATTCTTCAGGCGCAGCCCTGGTCACCTTTGCCAAATTCCATGACAACCATCCCTGCAAAAAATAGACAAAATTTTCATCATTCAGCTCAAAAAGTCAAGTGCAAACAAAATCAGAGTTTATATTAAAAAGTGAAAGTGCCAAAGTTCTGCAAACATTACAAAAGTGGGTTACCAAATGAAAAATAAAAATCCTTTTGATATATAAGATATTTTCCACATTCAACTTTCATTTGCACGCCAAAGATAAGAGAGAAGCCAAGTCAATTTTGGAGGAGCGAAAGAATTTGTTTAAGGCTGGACTGTGTGTTGAAATCAGCTGCGCGACGCGTTTGGAGGAGTTCGCGGCGCATTGGAAAGTCGCGGTGCATAGAGACGCCATTCACCATGTTGATTTGAACGTGCGTGGTGCACTGGGTTGTGCGTGTGGCGCACAGGGCCGAAAAGCAAGTTTTATCACTGCTTCCAAAATTTTCAAAACGACTTAGTCTCCTATGCATCGAGTAAGTTTGTGAACTCTTGCAATTTCTATTAAATGGTGTTTGGTGTGGTTTGAAAGTGGAAATAAGAGTTTGAGTATTGAAAACATAAACCCTATCATTTTGTTAAAGCTGCTCCTTAGGAATTTAAATTGGTGTTTTAAAAAAAACAACTTGGGTGCCAAATACTCCTTTTCCCCCCACCTTGTTTGTTCCTTCCCTTACTTTAATCCTATCATCCCTATTAAACTCCTATTCCCTTATATCCCAAAACCACTCATATCACTTATTCCCATTTATCCCTATCCCTCAATCCATTCATTCCCTATCCTTATCCCTTTCCCCATATCATTTGAAAAAATTCCTAAAACCCAAATCCCCAAACAGTCAAGTGACTGTCCTCACACTTCAATTTTCACTTGACTGAACCACATTTTTACCACTGTACTATTTCCGACAGTCCTTTCCTATTTGGCACACATTTGGCAATTGGAGGCAAAGACACCAAATTCTCATTTTCATACAAATCAGTATACACTTGACATAGACTTGTAACACCATGGAGACAGACACTGATTCATCATATGAACAAGACAGTGATTCTACCACTGAGCTACATTCACTGAGAAGGCCCCGTAAAGGTGGCAAACATGTGAAAGAAGAGTCCACCTCATTGACCCAGTTGCAGGCCTGCCCACTTGCCATGGCATTTTCTCGAGAGCAGTCATGCTATCAGTACTGTGAGATGATTTCTAGGATTCAACATCATCAGGAGTTGGCTCGTTTATTTGTGTTACATTTGCATGATGGTCAGGTAACTCTTGCTGGTGTAAATTTCACCTTGACACTGGAAACCATTTCTCAGGCAACAGGAATACCGAATGTAGGTGAAGAGTGGAACAAAAGACAACAGGTGGACAGAGTGCATTATGAACCATACATTAAGCCTAGCTATGTGAGACAGCTCAGCAGGGTATTCCCATTCCGTTTCTTGAAGGAATCCTATGCACCTTTGATGAGACTCATTATCAGATACTTCAGCTGTGAGGGTCGTTTCTCATGCCTCTATGCATATCACATCAGGTTATTGATGCATTTCACGAGAGTGAAGATGATTAACATACCTTATTTCATGTGCCGAAACATCAAGAGAATGACCACTCTTATGCAGAAGAAAACTCCCGAGCAGCAGCATAACAACATTTATCACTATGCTCTCATCAAGATCATTGTTGTACATCAACTTGGATTGCAGGGCATTGCATGGGAGGATTTCATTTCCCATGACTTCTTCACAGCCCCTCGGCCTCCTCCGGAGATTTTTCATGAGCCAGGTGAACCTTCAGACCAGTTTGAGGGTCCCGAGACAGAGCCTATCAGTGTGCCAGTGTTTGTTACTTATCAGAGAGGCACGAAAGCATTGTTTGCAGCAGCCCGACGAGTACTATCTCCACCCGGGGTGGAAGGGGTCTCGTTGCCGTCATCAGTAGTACAGGTACAAGAAAGAGCTAAGAGGCCTATTTAGGATGAGGGCCCTTCAGGAGGCCATGATACTGATTTCATACTGATTGATGAGGATTTGAGCTCTCCAAGCTTAAAGCTGAGAGAGATCATTCAGGAGCAGAAAGCTGAGATCGGCACATTGACCGACAAGTTGCGGAGAGCTAAATGGATCATAAAATACTTGGAGTAGCAGAACAAACAGCTGTAGGATCAGCAGATGATCATGGAGTTGCAAAACATCCGTGAGAACCGGCAAACTGCCCGAAGTAGCCCAACTGAGATGACACCTATTGAGCGGGAGATTGAGGCCGATAGAGAGACTTGGCTTGAGAGGGTCAACATGCATCTTGAGAAGTTGTTGGAGAAAGCAAAAAAAGAGAATAACATGCTCAGACACATGAAGAACCATTATTGGGTGTGCACACATGTTTGCAAGGCGCGTATCAAAATCCTGAAAGCGAGGCTAAGGAGGGCACTGAAGTGTCGCAAAAGGAATGATAGGCTCCAAATATTGGCCGAAGCTTCTTTGGCTAAGCATAGTACTTGATGAGGGACCTTCAGCCCAAATTTCAAGAAATTTGGGAAAAATTTTGTCAATTTTGAAATTTTTGGTCACAAAACAGATTTTCCTGCCCGACGGGTAGTACCACTTGTCACACGCTTATAATTGGCAGCTCTTCATGGGGGAAAATTTTTCATTTTTGGGTTTTTTATCAAAATTTATGCATTCTCATGGATTACCTAAGGATTTCATCAAGTTCTGGGTTGCCTAAAGGGTCAAAAACACCCTAAAAATGGCCTTTCTGCCACTTTTTGCACACACAGGAAGCAGTGTTGGGAGATTGAACTTTTGGAGGGGAAAATGGTAACCAAATCTAGAAATTCCACTTGGGTTGGAAATTAGACACTCAGGGCTTTCCAACGAGCTATCCTACACTCAATTTGGACTTTGGGAAGTCCCTCAAAAACAGCCTCAAACTTGTGCTACACATAGAGATTTTGGGTGCGGCGCATAGAGAAATTTGGCCTATTTTTCACTCAGCAGCTCAGAATTTCGCCTAGTTTTGGCTAGTTTCACTTTTTTATGTAACTCTTGATTTAACTTGATGTAATTGCATGATCATGAAGTAATTTTGGCACATTTTTACTCATTCTAGAAGATTCATTCACCAAAAGGTGAAATGTGAGTGAATGGATTAGTTTCCTAGCATATAGAGGCAAGTTGTTTCATTGCCTATTTTTTAGTTCCTAGTTTAGATATGGTTGAAATAGCTCCTAGAATGATGAGATCAACCCCTAGAGGCATGGGGAGGAGTTATGCTTGTCTATATTATGTATTTTCTCAGTCATTTTCAGGGTTGGACATTTGGGATTGCTTGGCACTTCATTGTACATTTCATTTCTGCAATTTTGGCAAAGGAATAGACCAGGGTTTTGTAGCACTCTTTGGGTTCCTTGTGGCTCTATGTTTTGATGGTGTTTTTCTCTATGTATTCGTAAGTTCACTGATGTTTATGTGTACCATTTTCCTTCTTATTTCTTCTTAGATTAAACAAATCAGTGTTAAAGGTGGAATTCAGTAGCTTGCTTTGCTCTGCCTTCAGTTTTGTTTAATTTTACATGTTTTCATCTGTTTGAGGAGGACTCTTGAAACCCTCTTGCCCTCTTCAGCTCCTCACCAGTCTGATCCATCCATTCAATAAATCTAAAGCATCAAAACAATTTCCTTCCTTGCACCAATCAGAACTCTGCAAAAACTAGGCCTTGTCCTCGCACCCAAAACTGCCTTTCCCTCTGATCCAACAAAATCCCCCAAAATCAAACTCAAACTCCTTTACTTATATACCTAGCCTAAAATTAGCTTTTATTTCAGTCATCTCAAGCCCTATTGATTACTTTTCGCTAATATTGGCCCGAAGAGAGCCCTCTCATGTTCTGGTAGGGCTAGCTACCAGATTGAGCGTGGTTTGATGTTACCCTGAACTCTACCTTCCTTCAGTCATAGGTAGATCTAGGAAATAACATGACCAACCTTTAATTCCATAACCTGTTGTGTGTAGCGATTATTAATTAATATAAGTTGAAATTATATGTTATGGAGGAGATGACCGAACTTGTGTCCCAAGTCTCTTTTCTTACTGTATAAAACATATGTGTGCTTACCAGATTTTTTTTTTTTTTTTACTAACTAATTATCACCTTCTAAAATATTTGTGGATAGATGTTACAACTGGTATAGAGCTAAAGGGTTGAGCACTATGGGAAAAAGAAGTGATTTTTTTTTTCACAAATACAATTAGGAATTTTTTTGTCAAAAGTACATTCAAGTAATTTCAATACATCCCGTAAGTTATCAAAATGGAAGTTAATTTATTGATAAGGTCACCCTAGCATACAAAGTATTGATTGGATGCCTAGGGGAACAAAAAACTACTTGAAACACCCATTTAATAAGTATGAAAGTATATTCTGTCATTGTTGAGAGAAGTTCATGTGATGGAGCGATACGGAAGGATAGGTACATCCAAACCAAAAGATGTGTACAGGAGTAAACGGGTAAAGTACCACTCTCCATACCATATAAATATGTTTAAAAGAATGTCTTTTAAGCTTCTTTTCAGAAGGACTCGATAGATAAATATATAAAATGGGAATTCTAAATGCATTTCACATGAGCCTAGAAGCACGAAATTTTTTTCACTTTCCATGAATTATTCTCCTGTTCCTCTAGTATGGTATGTGGGAAATTTTATTTCCTTTTCAATAGTATGATGAAAGCTCCTTATGGCTCTGAAAGGCTTTAGGTAGGCGAGCTATCCTTAAATTTTTTATAAAACACACCCTTTTACATTTTCCCTTTTTTGAGGCATTGTCACTTAATTCCTTTATTTTTCCTTGTTTTACAAGGTTATGTCCTGTCGAAAAGGGTCATTTTCATCTATTTTCACTTTTGATATTGATGACTATCTTGAAATTGTGAGGCAATATTTATAATCAAGAATTAGTCACATGGAGACAAATGATAATAAACATTTTTAATGATTGTGAAGTAAAATATAACCTCAAAAATAATGGAGTAAGAAACATAGTTGATGCTTTTGAATTGAAAGTAACATAATAAGATGGAAAATAAACCTAGAAGAAATTTGGATAACAATGTTGCTTAACTCCTAAGAAAATATTAGTTTTACGTCGAGTTTAGTAAGTTTAAATGGGAAAGGTTTAAAACCAATACCAAAGATATGGTAAGAATATTAGAAAAGGAATCTATATAGTTCATGAATTCCTTACGCCTGATGGATTACCGCTTAGAATAGAAAATCATGGAACGATCCGCTAATTGATCTATAATATAATCACCTCATGATTGAACATGTCACGTTTACTATGGAAATTTGATCAGATTAAAGAATATTAGTTGCAAGATTTATTTTCATCTAAATATTATAGACTTGTTAGTAGAATCACCTAATTAAAAAAAATGTGTATATACATACATACATACATACATACATACATACATACATACATATATATATATATATGTATATGTATATGTATATGTATATGTATATGTATATGTATATGTATATGTATATGTATATGTATATGTATATGTATATATATATATATATATATATATATATATATATATATATGTCAAGGATTTATGATACAACCATCATTTTTATTAATTTGGGCATTGTCAGTTTAGTACTCCCTGGGAAAATGTTTTAAATCAAAAGCACAAGATGTGATGTAAATGATTGAATCACTTTGAGCAATAGTCAATGAATGACTGACTATATTTTTTGTAACATTTGTCATCATGTCAACTAGTGTTATGAATTTGTAAAGGTTACGTTATTGAATATCTAGCTCTTAGAGCATCACATTTCCCTCTTACAAATATCTATAAGTTCATTCGAATTGGTACAACAAGTTACTGGGGACTTTATGGAATTTTCTCAAAGGTAGTGCAGCCAGATCGTTTTAACATAGAAACAATTTTCATCTTAGTCTCCCTGGTTTGCATAAATAACTTGGCATTTATAGCTATGATAGGCCTAACAATTCAATGAAGTGGATGTCACAGAGAGTATGGTGAATTTTTTTATTGTTTATTCTAGTTGTGATAGTTTGGAAATGCACACCAAGTGTTGACACTGTTCTTGAATGAAATTCGATTCCATGGAGTTCCATGATATTTAATTCCTAATATTTAATCTCATACACAGGGATATTCGACAGGAGAGTACCTCCGGTAATGTGGTAAAGATGTATTTTATTGAATAGATTATATGTATTAACATGTTTTAACATTGTATGAGAGCTCACATTTGCATATATAAGGGAATTTGAAGAAAACCACAGCTCGTCGATCATCATCAAGCATTTGGCGTTGTTAGGGAAGGACCAATCCCTGGCGTAAATGTTCTACTGGTCAGATTCAATTAAAAGGGTGGAAAATTTGACAGAAAGAACATTTAGGGTCATTTTCCCTTCACATTGTAGTATGAGAAATCATGTTCCAATAGTAAGCAAATTTCTTGTTGCTAGGACTCATTGGAATGTGAGAAACAAAGAACCATGATGGAGTATTCTACATAGGGATCTACATTTGGGGAATCAAGTGGTGGTGAGAGTTCTTACTAAAGTCAATGTCTCTCTCATACTAAATGATTCTAAGCCTGAATACCAACTGATCTTCTTTCTCATCAAAAGCAACTGGGTGTTTCTAAAATATATATATCTATATATATATATATATATATATATATATATATATATATATATATATATAAAATACTATGCATATGCCTTTAGTCAACAAATGCTGCAAGTATTAACTTGAAATTATAATCTTCCAGTAATGATGTGAATAATTTACCATACAAGGTGGAGGCACTTTTAGTTTCTCCCCATAAAGGATATTGTTGTCATAATGTTCAATGGTGCTCCTTTGACTTCCTAGGGTTTTTGGAGGGGAAGTAGACTAGGTCACTTTAATTTTGATATTCACACCATTTAAGTTGTGTGATTACCCCTTCTCAAATATTTAGTGGACTTGGAAAATTCCATGTTGCAGTAGTTGGGTAGCAAAGAACCACTTTATAGTTGAAATTGTAGGAGAGGAGTTGTTTACTTGGAGTTAAAATGTGAAGGTAGCATGGATATCCCTCAGTTGGTACACAATGAATACATCACCAAGTTAACTCTCTTAAAAACAACAATCAATGGAGAGGCGGTGATTAAAAAAAACAAAAAACACCAAATTTTTAGTGATATCAAGTCAATATTGAAATGAGATAATTCTTCTATTGAAGAAAATTATGGTTTATTAACCATTCCAAAAGTAGTCACAACTCAAATATAATAAAAAATAACTTATCTGACGAACAAGGTGGATAGTACATGATGGGATGTATATATATATATATTACAAGAGGGTTACATGAGTACTGGTTGACACCTGAAAGGCATTAGATATGTGTAACAAGAGAATAAAAAACATAGAACGAAAAAGAAAGGCAAAACAAAAACTAAGAATGCATTTTCAACTTTTTTTTGTGTTGTTTTATAACAATGACGAATGGATTTGAATTTTATGAAAATAAGAGAAAAGAAGGAAATATTAAGGAGAAGATAAAATAATGTGACAGAAAATGAAAGATTTAGGTTGATCAAACCTAATCACCCACCTTGGATACACTACATAAGAGAGAGACGAGCAAAAGGACCTCCTAAATGAGACAACAGAAATAGGAACAAAAGAACTCAATGAGGATGACATGAGCTAAGTAGATATAAATAGTAATATGTTTCCATCCTCAAATCAAATACAAGTTCTGCTTATTAAAGCATATCCTGAAGATGAGTATTTATAATGAGATCTCCACGTCAAAAAATCCACGAGTGAATTCTATGAAAATTGGAAACTATTAGCTTGCCACTAACTGCCAAAACAAAAACAATTACAACCCATGACTTAACATGTTATATTGCCTAGAACAAATGGAGGGTTGTGAAGTATCACAACACAGTGATTTACTCAATGACCTAAACAACAAAATTCTAACCAAAATGCTAATGAATCTGGCATACATGTAGTCAATGACCTTTGAGGATAATATATTATAGATTCAACATGTTAAAGTTTTCATTGTCTGCTAGACAAGGGCATGAAATAAAAACTGCAGAACAATGTAAAAAATATCCCCTAGGCATTTATAGATATGTTTAACGAAAGAAAAGGGAGAAACACATCAGTCAGGGTTACCCTTTAGGTTGATGCCTTATGAAAAGGTTAAATGAAAAAGCCGTACAACTTTGTAAGACTGCCTCTTGAACGGTAATGTTGGTATAATGCATTAGGTGAGCTTTACAGAGTCTATATTAGGGAAAGTCCAAAGCCTTCCAAGCCATATTTTTCAAGAAAATTCTAAATATGCTCATGGGCATGAAATATTCATCGGCTTTTAGTTAAGCTGTTATAAAAAAATAGACAGTAGAACTGGGCTTGAAGAGATATTTGTACCTCAGAAATGGTATATTAACTCTATTACCAGAAAAAAAAAAGAAAAAGAAAAAAAATGCTATTTTCTGAAAGTGCAATCCGAGATCCAGAATGTGGTTTAAATAATGAAGAAAAAGAGATTAACTCATGTGTAAGATATCCAAAAGTAGAATTTAGTTTTAATGCTAAGAAGAACAATACCAGCTGTTAATATACACAACCAAATAATTATAACCACTGTTGTAACTCACCATCTGTTTATAATCAGAGGACTGCTTCACACTGCTTGATATGTCCTCAGTAACTTCAATTAAGAATTTTCTATCAAAGTCACTTAAAATAAATCATAGTAATCTTATTATTGTAGGCTATGTGCTAGTTCATAGTTAGCAAGACCTTGGTCGATATATAAGCTTATTTTAAGCAACAATTTGACAGATATCAGTCCAAAAACCAGAATCTACGGATTTGTTCCTAATTTATTTCAGCATAATGCATAAATCAATCTAGAAGTGCAAAATGGCCTTTAATCTATAAATTTGCATTCTAAGTCTTATTAAAAACTCAACATAAAGACAACATTGTAGAAACGCAGTATAAAAGAGAAATCCAAAAAAATATGAGAATGATACAGAGAATTACCGTGCAATATACAAGGTTTCCCTTAAACCTTAAACCATCCATATCCTTACGTTGAATGTTTGGTCATTTCACATATAGCTAAAGAAAATCAACCATGCACTCAGGGCATCAGAATTGTACAGAATACATAATGACCAATAGTTTCTATACTAAAGAAAAATAATTGCTGATTATTTGCTGCATCAGTTTGGAGGTATTCTGGTTAGATCGAGGTGATAAACCTTGCAAGGACAACATTAAAAGTGGATTACCATGGAAATTCTCTATTGTGGGAACAAATACAGATCTTGATCTGTTTAACATTTGTTTCACTTTACTTATCATGATTCATGGTGTAGACATTTAGGAAATGAATGATTGTATTGTGAGATATTCAATCCATAGGAAGATAACTCAGGTTGGGAAATAGAAAAATCACATGATTCAGGAATTTGTAGATGCTGTGAAAAATCAAAGTGAGATATTGGTATGATTGACTTAACTGTCATATTCTAGGTCTGATGTCTCTGAAGCATTGCAAATCACTGGAAGAATTTGTTATCTTGGTTGGTTCAAGCCTCAAGGATTCCATACTACTGTTATGATGCAAGGACTAGGGTTGCACATCAAACCTATTGACAGCCATTATAATCTGAAAGTTACAGTTCTAAGTTTTAGTTTCTAAAGTAAAGACTATATGCAATCCAATCCTATTTGGAAGTGATGAATAATCCACAACGTCATTTGCACATATGATCAACCCTAATTAATGATATCGTCATGATTTAGCTGCCAAGGAAACATGTTCATACTGTTCAGTAGGTCTTTATAGGTCTCCATGTGTGAATTTTGGAAATATATAGAAAAAATTAGCACCTACATAAAAATAACATTTTGAAAATGATACAGAGAATTACCATGCAATATAGAAGGTTTCTTGAGGTTGGATTTTGTACACTGGAATTAAAAACTTTTGAATTTGATTAGGTTAAATTCAAACCTCGAATCATAACTTTGTTCTTGTTAGGAACCCATATTCTCACAGTGAGGTCCACACCGACCACTTACATGAAACAAAATCGTTACCTCATAGAAACTCTTTGATGCCCTTCTTCAAAATCCTCAAGCAGAACTTGCCTTGAGGTCTCTCCAAAATAACTAATAGATTTGTAACTATCAGTTGTTCTAGCAGTAGGCCCATTCTTGCAAGAATCTCTACACATAAAAGGCTCTGGTTCTCTAGACAACTGACATAAGTTATGAAGCATACAACATGCGACAATAGTCTGGGGTGTATGGCTAAGACCCACATTCATATCCTGCAGCATCCTCCAATGCCCTTTAAGAAATCCTATGGCCTGCTCCACAACGGATTTCCCCCTAATGAGGGTTGCATCAAACAAGTTCTGGGCAGGAGTCCCAGAGCCATAACACCAATGCACCAACAATCGCCAATCGCCATCAAGGTATGGACGAAGCTGATGCCCCCGTATAGTGATCACAATGTCCATCAAAACCTACACAGATGTGAGTTTTTCGAACAGAGAACTCTCCCTCAAATGTGTTGAATCATCAGTCCCTCCAGGAGCCCTAATAGAAATGTCCCAAAAGACTTTTCTATCGTCAGAAACTGCTTGGAGCACAACAGCATAGAAATTGTGCCTGCATTTGTAGATGACTTCATCGTTGGGTTTCTTATGTGTAGGTTTTAACCCTGAACAAAAATTATATACACACGAAAATTATAACATAAAATAAACAATAGCAAGAGCATAAAACATAAAACAGATAAACACAGAGATCTTCCCCTGGATCCCAAATCGAGATGACCAGCTTGATTTTTCATTATATTCCTTTTAGTGTTACAACACATATATATACATGTCGAAGCATACATAACCCCAATCCATTAACCCTGGATTAGAACATAATCGTAGTTCCCCTGGCCGGATCTACAAAATACCAGGGGCCGAAAACCATCGTACCCCAAAACCATGTGAAAAATCATGCACAAAACATGGGTGGGTCTGCCTATGAGTGGGTTCGCACACCAAACAAATTTTCACCGAGGTGCTGCCCCGGACCCCAACAGTGGGCTCTGCCTCCCCCCTTGTGACCCCCCTGCTGTGCCCAGCGCAACGTACAGTGCATGGGGCTAGTCATGGAAATAATATAACACATACCCAACATTCTCCCACTTGTTGTTTTCTTTCCACAGAGGGCCACAGGAGAGCTTAGTCATTGGGCCAATTCTTCAACACCCATTATTTCTCGACACCAAGAGAACTTTTGAGTGTTCACAGACTTCGTCAATGCATCTGCAACATTCTTCAATGTGTCCACCTTTACCAGCAACACCCTTTTAGCCTCAACCATATCTCTAACAAAGTGATATTGAACATTAATGTGCTTTGTCTTTGAATGGTAAGCAGGGTTCTTAGCCAAGAAAATTTCACTTTGGCTATCACAGTCTATCCTTATAGCTTGCTGTACCAACCCCATACTTGAACACAATCTCTACAACCAAACTACTTCCTTGCTTGCATGAGTGGTTGTTATGTATTCTGACTCTGTAGTTGAAAGAGCCACTACAGACTGTATTTTACTCATCCAACTGACAGCGCCTCCAAATAGGCTAAACACATACCCACTTGTAGATCTTCTTTGGTCCAGATCTCCAGCCCAGTCTGCATCAACAAAACCGCGAATGTCCAACATTCTTTCCAATCCTGTTCTTCCCTGGTAGCACAAGCCATAATCACTAGTGCCACGTAAATATCTGAAAACCTGCTTCACTGTTGTCCAATGCTCCTTCCCTGGGTTTGACATAAACCTGCTCAATACTCCCATTGCATGTGCAATGTCTGGTCTAGTACAGACCATTGCATACATCAGGCTACCCACTTCACTTGCATATGGAACATGGGACATATACTCCTCTTCTTCATGTGTCTTGGGACACTGTTCAACAGACAGCTGTACACCTACAGGAATAGGAACATTCACTGGTTTACTATCCTGCATATTGAACCTCTGCAATATAGTTTCGACATACTTCCTCTGGTTTAACCAGAGCATCCTCTTTTCCCGATCTCTCTTAATTTCCATGCCCAAAATATAGTTTGCAGCACCAAGATCCTTCATGTTGAATTTGGAGAATAGTTGGGTCTTCAAATATTGGATAATTTCTTTGTCATTTCCAATCAACAACATATCATCCACATACAAGACCAAATAAATAACACGGTCACCAATTAATTTAAAATAAACACGGTGATCCTCCTTGCTTCTGGTGAAGCCAAGTCCCCGTATATAGGTATCAAATTTCTGATACCACATCCTTGGTGACTGTTTTAACCCATACAGGGACTTCTTCAACCTGCATACCAGTTCTTTCTTACCCTTCACCATAAAGCCTTCAGGTTGCTTCATGTAGATCTCTTCTTCTAGATCCCCGTGAAGAAATGCTGTCTTCACATCCATCTGTTCTATCTCAAAATCAAATGCAGCAGCAACAGATAAAAGTAATCTAATAGAAGTAGTATGTAGGAGAAAAAATACCAAAATAATTCTAGGCATGAGATAAACTTTTGCTATAACGAACTTTGTATTCCTCACCTTGTTCAGTGCCATCTTCTTCTTAGACACCATTGCTCAGAGTAGACTTCTTCACATTGTGACTCACATGGATCCATGCCTCATTTTTTACAGATGCCATTTCATCGGCTGTTAAATAATGAGTTTTCCATCCTCTGAATCTCTCTTCAGCGATTACGAGATCATCTGTCAGTTCTGATTAAAGACATGAATGAAAGAGGACCTAGACTCTGCTTTCTGGTGCCTTCTTTCTCGACTGATCTTCCCTTGTTTAGTTTGTGGCTCTTGTCTTCCTCTTCTGAATCTTCTTCTGCTGTAGAGTCTGATTCATACTCCTTTAGCTCAAACTCTATTTTCTCAGGTTCCTTTGGTATGATTTCATGTTTAACAACATATTTCACCTCTCTAAACACCACATCTCGGTTGTGCACAACCTTCCTTGTTTCCAGGTTCCAAAGCTTGTAACCTTTTAAACCATCCTTATACCCAATAAAGATGCACCTTTCAGATTTATTATCCAAATTGGTCCTTTTCTCCTTTGGAACATGTACATATGCATCACATCCAAATACCCTTAGATGTTAAAGAGAGGGTTTCTTACCAGTCCATACCTCATGTGGAGTCTTATCCTCCAACACTGATGAAGGTGATCTGTTAACCAGATAGCATGCAGTCTCCACTGCCTCTGCCCAGAATTCTTGTCCTAACTCGGTACCACTGAGCATACTTCTTGCCTTTTCCATCAATGTTCTGTTCATTCTTTCTGCAACTCCATTTTTCTGAGGTGTGTATGGAGTAGGCTTTTGTCATGCTATGCCACACTTCTTACAGAACTCTTCAAATTCCTTCTTGCAGAACTCCCCACCATTATCTGTCCTCGTCGCCTTTATCTTCTTCTCTGTCTGGTTTTCCACCAGAGCCTTAAATTCTTTAAATTTGTCAAAGACTTCAGATTTCTTCCTCAATAAATATATCCATGTATTCCTTGAGAATCCATCTATGAATGAAACATAGTACATAGAATTTCCCAGTGATGGAACTGACACAGGTCCAAACACATCACTGTGCACAAGTTCTAATATCTTGTTCGCCCTCTTAGCACCAGAAGGAAAACTCACCTGATTCTTCTTCCCATATACACAATGTTCACAGAAATCAAAATCCAGAGAGAAATTAGACATACCTTCTACCATACCATCTTTATGCAGTATCCGAAGGCCCTTCTCTCCATTATGTCCAAGCCTTTGATGCCATAACATGGTCTTTTCTCCAAAGACAGCTAGGCTTTCCACTCCACTTTCAGGAACCACAGAACTGTTACACCCATCAATAATAGTGCTACCTTGTAGCTTGTATAGAGTTCCAGTCCGAACTCCTTGCATTAATACCAATGCTCCCCGAACCATCTTGCAGGAATCTTTCTCGAACACTGTTTTTACACCTGCATCATCCATCTTGCTTACAGAAATCAGATTTCTGGCCAATGCAGGAATATGCAGAACACCAGGAAGTGTTCTAATCCTTCCACCTTGCAGCTTCAGCTTGACTTTTCCATGTCCGACGATTCTGGCCTTCCTATCATCCCCTAGGAAGACATCACCACCATCATATTTCTCATACTCGCAGAACCACTCCCTATGGGGAGTGAAGTGAAAGGATGCACCTGAGTCAATCAACCATGACTCATGATCTACATGTGTATTTGAAGAAGAAGCCAAATACACATCCCCACCTTCATCTAAGGTGGTTTTTGCCTCTGCAGAAGGAGCATCATCAGATCCCTTTCCCTTCTCAGGAGCTTTAGATATGCAGTCCTTTTTGTAGTGCCCTTCCTTTCCGCATTTCCAGCATACCTTTACAAACTTTCCAGGAGATTTAGATCTCCCTCTATATTTGGATCTCCCACTCGAAACCTTATTCTTGTTTCTGTTTTGGGACCTTCCTCGTACAGATAAGGCATCTCCATTATGGCCCTCCATATTTCTCCGTATCATTTCCTCCGATAGCAAGGCTGAGACAATGTCATCAAAATTCAAGGTAGTTGTATTGCTTTTATTTAAGACTGGGACCTCCTAACTCATCATCCTGTTGATGCCTTATCTTCCTCGAGTTTTAATATCAACGGATGACGGTGACCACCCACAGTCTGTTCGGCGTGCATGCTCGTCACCAAGTCTCAATATTAATACGGAGGTTATAGGTTTTTCAGGAATGGCGACTACAGAACAGATCAGAGCACAAATTCCCAAGTTTTTCCCACAAATTATTTGCCGTAGCTTCCCCAGATACATTCAACAATACTGAATCTGAGACACACAACCGTATTGTGCTCTTAGCCTTCTGATCCAGTTTCTTCCAGTCTTCATCTGACATTGTCGTTGGTTTACTACCTGGATCTACCGCGATCCACTGATCTTTATCCACCAGCACATTCTCCATCTTGAGCTTCCACAGCTCAAAACTACGACCATTAAATTTCTCGATCTTCTTCTTTCGGCTTGCTCGCCATTCCTCTTCAGTACAAGAATCAATCCCGCAGATCTCCCACTGAACAAGGTCTACCTCAGGCCCGAACAAAAAACCCTCAGCAGCAAAGGCGTCCCCTTGAAGCCGAAACAACTCTGATACCAAATGTAGGTTTTAACCCTAAACATAAATTATCTACACATGAATCTTATAACAGAAAATAAACAATAGCGAGAGCATAAAACATAAAATAGATAAACACAGATATTTTCCCCTGGATCCCAAATCGGGATGACCAGCTTTATTTTTCATTATATTCCTTTTAGTGTTACAACACATATATATACATGCCGAATCATACATAAACCCCAATGCATTAACCCTGGATTAGAACATAACCGTAGGTCCCTTGACCGGATCTACAAAATACCAAGGGCCGAAAACCATCGTACCCCAAAACCATGTGCAAAATCATGCACAAAACATGGGTGGGTCCGCCTATGAGTGGGTCTGCACACCAAACAAATTTTCGCCAGGGCGCTACCCCAGACCCCAACAGTGGTGTCTGCCTCCCCCCTTATGACCCCCCTGCTACACTCGGCACAACGTACAATGCCTGGGGCTAGTCGTGGAAAGAATATAACACATACCCAACATTGTGGAGGTTGATATGGCTTCCATCGATAGCCCCACACTTGTTGGGCAGACCAGTGAACTACTTTAATCCTTGTATGGTCTGCAGCAACCTCTGCCCACTTAGGATTCCAATGTAATATGGGTGTAACTTGGTGGATATAACTCTAGTGATCATGTTTTTTATCTTGGCTACCATCCATGGGTCGACCTTGTATAGGTGAGGCCACTGCTCTAGAACTGTGGCCCCGTGAGAGCCTGTGTAGGACCATTGCAAGGGCAGAATGGAGGGGCATGTTGATTGTGTGGGGAGGAATGGAGGGTTTGAACTGTTCAAGGAGTGTTGTGCCACTTTAAACTCATCAACCAGCAGAAGCCTGTTCATCCTCTGTTCCGTAAAAAGTGGCCAACAATTCCTGGGCACTCCATGTGGGATGCTCTCCAATGTAGAATTCCAACTGTAGTGAGAAAGGAAACCGTCGGTGGATGGGTGAGAGAGAACAAGAACCTGAGGCGCCCATGAAGCAACAAAAATTCCTCGGTCCTGGGTTCGAGTCTGGCAAGGCAGGGGCAGTGCAGTTCTAGGTCGAAGCCGTGATGTGCAAAACCTTGGACAGATAGACAAAAACTAATAGTCGGTAAAAGGGTTAAATTGAATATTTTCATTGGTTGGAGAAGGTGCCACATGTCCATATTTTAGTGGTTGGAAGGGCGATGAGAAAGGCTTCTTATTGGCTAGGGTGAACAGTGTTTTCTCACCCCAAGCCAACAAAGAAAACGCCTCTGGTGTAATTAGTGAGGTCATTCCATCGGACCCAACTTTGATGTAAAGACTCTAGAGTCTAGAGTATGTTACAACGATGAGGCAGTAAAAGGCTGTTGCAGCAGTAAATAAAACATAATGGTTTATATCATGATGGATTGTTTTTCCTCCACTGTTTGGCTCATCTAACGTGGTATTAAACTATCCACATTAAATTTCTAAGAACAGAGCTTCACTTTCCCTTTTGGTATATCTTGTGGGGCAATAATTGAGTGAAAAATTTCTCAAAAATTGTGATGAGGGAAAAGTGGCTTTCACGGGAACTTCTCACTTGACCAATGGGAGAGATCCAGAAACAAGTTGAGGGGAAAAAGTAAAATGATAGTGATTCACGTGCACGATTGAGAAACAAAATTTTTTCTTTCACCTTTTGTTCTCATAATCTCAGTGATGAAGGGGAGCTCTCTCTCTTCGTGTAGTGAGCGTATAATCGTACCTCTACGGAGAAGATCCCTGGAATGGAATCCTATTGGGATCGTTCTAGTGCCACCGTGGGAACTAACTAAATGAAAGGTTCAAAATATCTTAAGAGAAGAAAGCTCTAGGACATATGTAATATTCCTAAATTAGCACATAGCTAATTGGAATATCAAATTTTGATTTTTCTCCTAGATAGAGGAATAAGAGGGTATGGAGACCCATAAATATCCTTGTTAGGAATAAAAGACACTCTTAGTGTGAATGGAGGTCATCTAAAAATCTGGATTGAAGACCCTAATGTGTGAAAAGGGGCTGGAGCATGAAGATTGAGTCAACTTTGACCACATCAACATCGTTGTTTTGGAGGAGTGGCATTCATGGTGGGACAACACAGTTTTGCAGGGAGATTGAATGCATGGAGGTAGTGTCCTAATTGAGTGGAGCCAAGGATGAGGAAGCTCATAACTTATGTAAGGAAGAGGATGGCAACTATATGGGGTTATGTTTTGGATTATTATTTTGTATATGGTCTATTTAGACTTGTTGCTCTCTTCAGTTGTTTAGCTAAGATTGCAATGTTGTTTAGCACATGCTGTTCCCGGTTGGGAATCCCACCTCTTTCCTTGAGAGGCCTCTTGGAAGAGTATTTCACTACATTTTCCACTTTCTGGCATCAGGCCAAGCTACCTCTTTGTTGTACAACATAGTTTCTGCAAAGTATTGTCTTGTGTTGTAGGGTGCAGCAGTGGAGGGTTGATTTGGGTCACTTTCTTGTTTGATTTCAGTTGGAGGATAGTTTCCTTCCATTGAAAGACCAGAAAAGAGGACCCCTAAGCCTTATTTCACCATCCAACATCAACCTAAGGTACTGCTATCAGTTACAATGTAGTTTTTTGAAGAAACTGTGTTATTTCAGTGTGCAGTTGCAGTAGAGGTTTTGGAGCCCTAGTTGGGGGACATAGATTTTAGTGAGGGGATCGGCCTCTCATTTGGAGAATATATAGGAGGATATTTCACACATTTCCATATCATATCAGCAACCTCCTATCATCTATCCAGTTGCAGAGATTATTCAGCCCTAGGGCCATATTTTTATTTTCTGCATTTTGTGTATTTCAGGAAACCGTTCTCGAGTTATCTTGGAAATGTGCTTGGGAGCTTAGATCTTTGTTCCCGACATTGTTTGAGCTATATAACAGTATATCCATATTGATATATCATTTATGTAGCAGTTATGCACTAAAAATGTGATGTCTTAGCTCAAGGCATTTGTATGGCAGCTATTTTTTATGTATTGACATATTTGCTTAGAGGAGGCTTATTTTGTATTGCTTGAGTGACTTGATCCTCAAGATCTTGTGCCTATTATTTGCTTATATGTTTAATAAGATGGTTTTACATTTGCCTCATATCATGGTGTGTTGATTTATTCACTGTTATTTCCATTATTGTGTTCAAATATTGTTGCTTCCCCATTTGGGAATATTACAGTGGTATTAGAGCATAATCTTGGCTCAGCCTATGAAACTCATCCATTATGCTATCAAGAGAATAAGGAGAAGGAGAAAGAGATCAGAATGATGGAAAGAATGAGTTTTCTCTCATCTCTTTTTAGATCTAAGAGGGACCTCACCAAGGAGGCCAAGCAAAGAAAGGCGGAGAAAATAAATGAAACCACACTAGGGTTTCAAGATGAGGAAGGTCCATGTACTTCCTATCAGCAAAAAGAAGAACCAGTATTGCATAGAGCTCCAAAGAAACATACTATGCCCTTTTCTTTTGAAGAAGAATAAAAAATGCATGGAGATGGAGGACACTTAGATCATGATATTCTAAGTGAATATCTTGCAGAATATAAGTCTCAACCTAGAGCTTTCGAGGAGAATCTAACTCTCCCATAGTTCATTCATCTCAAAGAAAAAAGAAGACCTTGAAGCAATAGATTCCTATTGTCTACATTTGATTGGTCATCCACATGTACAACAAGAGCTTGTGGAATGAAGTTGGATGTTTTTTTTCTGCTACATCCAGTAGTAGAGAAAGAAGTTGTCGAGATTGCAGTGCTACACCTTGAGGGTGAAGAAAAAATTTGGTGGTTCAGCCATTTGAGTCATGCAAGAGTGACTGCATATGTAGATTTTACTCAAAGGTTGATCAAGAGGTTTGACAGGAAGAAATCAGAAGAGAAAATTCGACCACCACTTGTTGCAGGAGCACTTGCATCAGGAGAAAGAACACTTTCACCTTTGCAAAGTGGTCTTGATCTCTTGGCATTTAGAGTCCCATGCACTATTCTGGAGATGCAAGAGGAGGAGGAGACTTGTACCAGCGCTGATGCAGCCATAGAAGAGCACTCATCATCATCAGTAGTTGGGGAAGTCATCACACTGGAGGAAGGAACCCTTGTACCAGTACAAGATGTTCCCAAGCTTTGCCAAGGTATGCACATATGTCCATTTCCTATTATTTCAGCACATCATATGGAGGATTATGAAAACATGTTATCATGGAAAATGCATGAACTAGGGTCAAAGAACATTGCTAATTTGGAGCAGCAGACTATCACTGCGCTGAGGACCCTTGATTTGTTCAAAGAGGAGATATACAGTCATCCTGGTTATTCATGGTGGAGCTGCACACAATTCTTGGGGTTGGAGTGTAGAGTTTTGGAGGTTAGGATGAACATTATCCTAGACAATCCAATGCAGAACTACATGTTCAACATTGAGCATGAACTTGAGATAGCAGATGCACCATCATGGAGATCAGCAGCACTGTCATTGGGCAGTAACGATGGGTTGGGGACCCAACCATTATTGGAGCATTCCAATGACCTTTCTACATGTATAGCAGAGGATAGGCAGATGGTTGATGGAGGACATCTTATGATGAATGAAATATTACATTATTATGATGGATACTTCTTGATGAGCACTTCACATATTGATGAGAAGTTTTTGCCTACACCTTATTTGGATCCTTATGGGGTCAACTTGGTCATTGATAAGTGGTCTTCATTTGGAGATCTCCAGGAGATTTCATTTCAATATCCCATGAAATGCAAAAATGGAAATATGATTTGGGAGGGTGGTATTCTACATTGGAGAAATACCAATTTTGAGCATGATGATAGACACTCACCATTGGTTGGATGGGTGATATTGATGAGCAAGAGGTTGGAAAGCCACTTGCAGATCTATGACATAGGGCAGCAAGAGGCAAGGTTGCGTTGGATACTCTTGAAAGAGTTTGGTCATCATGTGACACATTCTATTTCAAGGGATATGTTGGTGGATGGGACTTGGGATGGCACTTGCATCGTATGGTAGTAAGAAGTTTGGGTGCATTATATTGATATGGCATTCTTCATGTCAATCATCATGTTTTCACCTCATGATTTGTATGATGGAGGTGTGAGGAGGAAAAAACAGCTCTTGTTGCTTTGGCTACTTTTGGGAGAGTATAGGCTGAATTTCTCCCATACTTTGCAGAATTTTTCAAGAGAAAATGATGGCACAATCAAAGTGCAGGGAGGCTACCCTTCAGCATTAAAGGATCAGGAGGTACTTCCACATAGGAAGGATTCTCCCACACATAGCAGCATGATGGTGGATGACTTTGGCATATGGCATATCAAAGAATGGATTCATGAAGTGGAAAGAGCCTTATCACCAAGGCCAATAGCATTGTTATTTGGGAGTATGTATCTATTGATGGAGTGTTCCAAGGGGAGTATGCATCCCTTCATTTTGCATAACTTTATGAGGAGATTCTCATGGGAGGGCTCATCCATGGACCTCATTTTCAGCCTACTCACAATGCATGGTAAGAAATGTCTTTCTGTACTTATTGATCATTTCATAAATTATTTGCATTCTCTCACCATCTATGTATAGTGCATTGCTCCACAAAAGGGAAAGATTATCTTTGGGTTTCATGGTCATTCTAGGACAAACATTTGTGATGGAGATAGCCCTTCTTTGCATGACCTTGGGCAAATGTGGTATTATTTTTATTATGCTCAGCTGAAATATAATGTCATTTACTACCTCATAGTAGATGAGCAAACATGCACAACTAGCAACTTGTTGGGAGACAACTTGCCACATGATATTCTACTACAATAGTTGGTAAAACCATGTTGTATCTAGTGGAGAAACCATTGGTACCATCCAAAATTTCACATAACCTTCAACATTTTTCTGATTTGGATACCATATGGTGATGATCTACCATTCACTTTGTATGGGATGGTTTGGGCTCATGAAACTAGAGGGGTCTTTGGAGATCTAATTGTCCTTTTGTATCTTGAGGGCAACGTTATTGCAGCCCAATATCAACAGCAGCTCTACACTTTCCATAGGTGGAGAGAGAGATAGCATGGGGTAGGCCATTTGGTCTATCATGTTCAGTTATGCAGCCCACCTACATTATAGGAGCTAAAGGTGGAAGAAATTTTTCAGGAGTTACAATTTTGGAGGGTGAATCACTTTGTGTGGATGATAGCTTGGGGCTTGGAGCTTCACATGGGAAGGAAGGTTCCCAATGATTTGCTGGTCCCATGCCTCAAGAAGGCCTCTATACCACATATAGTTGCCTCCATGGATATACCACTTGTTCATGATGAGAGCCATTTCGATTTTTCACCAAAGGCATACCTATACACTTGGGAGGAGCAGCTTGAGGACATATTGATGAGAGAGCATCTTGTTCATTGGAGGAACTTATCATATGAGGATGCTACAGGAGGAAGAGGAGAGGCTCTTCAGTTCTATCCTTGCAGTTTCTTGAGGACAAGCAACATTTAGGAGGGGAGGACTGTAATATTCCTAAATTAGCGCACAACTAATTGGAATATTAAATTTTGATTTTGCTCTTAGATAGAGGAATAAGAGGGTATGTAGACCCATAAATATCTTTAGTAGGAATAAAGACACTCCTAGTGTGAATGGAGGTCATCTAAAAAGCTATATTGAAGACCTTTAGGTGTGAAAAGGGGCTGGAGCATGAAGACTGGGTCAAATTTGACCACATCAACAATGTTGTTATGGAGGAGTGGCATTCATGGTGGGATAACACAGTTTTGGAGGGAGATTGAATGCATGTAGGTAGTGTCCTAATTTAGTGGGGCCAAGGGTGAGGAAGCTCATAAATTATATAAGGAAGAGGATGGCAGCCATATGGGGTTATGTTTTGGATTATTATTTTGTATATGGTTTGTTTAGACTTGTTGCTCTCTTCAGTTGTTTAGCTAAGATTGCAGTGTTGTTTAGCACAGGGTGTTCCCGGTCCAGAATCCCACCTCTTTCCTTGAGAGGCCTCTTGGAAGAGTATTGCACTACATTTTCCACTATCTGGCATTAGGCCAAGGTACATCTTTATTATACAGCACAATTTCTATAGAGTATTGTGTTGTGTTGCAGGGTGCAGTAGTGGAGGGTTGATTTGGGTCACTTCCTTGTTTGATTTCAGTTGGAGGAAAGTTTCCTTCCATTAGGAGACCAATAAAGAGGACCCTTGAGTCTTATTTCACCATCCAACATTAGGTTAAGGTACTGCTATCAGTTACAACACAGTTTTCTGAAGAAATTGTGTTATTTCAGTGTGCAGTTGCAGTGGAGGGTTTGGAGCCCTAGTTGGGGGAGACATATTTTCAGTAAGGGATCAACCTCTCATTTGGAGAATCTATAGGAGGAGATTTCACACATTTATCGATCATATCAGCAACCTCCTATCATCTATCCAGTTGCAAAGATTATTTAGCCGTAGGGCCATATTTGTATTTTCTGCATTTTGTGTATTTCAAGAAACCCTTCCTGGGTTATCCTGGAAATGTGCTTGGGAGCTTAGATCTCTATTCTCAGCATTTTTTGAGCTATATAATAGTATTTCCATATTGATATATCATTTATGTATCAGTTATGCCCTAAAATTGTGCTGTCTTAGCTCAGGACATTTGTATGACAGTTATTTTTCATGTATTGACATATTTTCTTAGAGGAGGCTTGTTTTTTATTTCTTGAGTGACTTGATCCTTAAGGTATTGTGCCTATTATTTGCTGATATGTTTAATAAGATGGTTGTACATTTGTCTCATATCAAGTGTGTTGATTTATTCACTGCTATTTCCATTATTGTGTTCAAATATTGTTGCTTCCCCATTTGGGAATATTACAACATATCAGCGATAAGAAGAACAAGACAAGCTAGCAACCCAATATAAGTATCAATAATTTTTCAGAAAAAATCATCTTACGAGCACCTAAAATGTTGTCAAATATGATTTCTTGATTATTTTTTGCTTTATTTTTTATTATTTTTTAATAACTAAGTGACCTTGTTTCCTTCATTTTTCTAAGAGAACCCTCTTTATGTGGTAATTTCTCCATGTTTCATTTGAAGTAATCAAACATTTCAAAGGTAATAATATCTCTTCATTTTCTCTTTTGCAGGTTGGTGTGGATCTCTCCCAGTTACTTCTTTAATGCACAACCTTCCAATAAATCTCTTATTCATGTTATTCATGTTTAGAGTAATTTTGGATACCATAGAAACTTCACACTTCCCCTACCATTGGGGATTTGGTATCATCACAATATTGGGTTTCAAATCCCATGCAAAATCGGTAAAGGTGAACAAATTTATAATTACTTTTTTTTGTGGATTACAGGGTTAGATAAGTATAAAATGTGTTTTGAAAAAGGTTCTTTGGGTTCACCTTCTAGAGTTTAGGTTTTCTTTTTGAAATATTTAGATTACAGATTAGACGCCTCCTAAAATTTGTGAATGAAACTAGTTGAGATTTGTTTTTTTTAGAATGTTTATTATGAAATTTGCATTGGTAATTAAAACATGTAGAGTAAAACATTTTGTAATTATGGGGTTCAGATAAACCATATTAATGCTTTTATATAGGTTACTCGTTTATCTTTCACAATCTTAACAGTTTGGGTTTTCTTTTCGAAATATAGGTTACTCATTTATCTTTCAAAATCTTAACAATTTGGGTTTTCTTTTTGAAATATTTAGATTATAGATGAGACACCTCCTAAAATTTGTGAGTGAAACTTGTTGAGATTTGTTTTTTTTAAATGTTTATTGCGAAATTTTCATTGGTAATTAAAACATGCAGAGTATAACATTTTGTAATTATGGGATTGAGATAAACTGTATTAATACTTTTATATAGGTTACTCATTTATCTTTCACAATTTTAACTATTTTTTAAAATGTAAATTTTTATTGAAATCACTGAGGAGTTTTCCCAAAGTTATATGTAGTATTTATTTTTTGGATATAAATGTTATATTTTATATTTTCTATTAAAATCATTAAAGTTATTGTAAGCATTTTTATGGTCGGTTTATTTATTTGTTTATTTTAAATATATATTTGAATGGATATTACAACATTTTTTTCAAATTTCTCCAAAACAAAATTACAGATTGTATATGCCCAAATTGTATGTGCGGCATGCCATTCTGTACACATTGAATTTCACCAATAATTTTTGTTGTCTTAATTTATTCTCTTAGTGACAGGAAGATAATAGTTGTTCATCTTTTATAAAATTTTCCAGTAAATCCCTCTGCATAGAGATTCTCATATACATCTCAAAATATTATTACAAAAAGTTTTTAAAAAATAGGAGAAAAGACATAGATCAATAAGCAGTGATGTGATTCCAAAAAAAATCTTACACCCAAGGGTTAAGAAAATATTTGTTTTTCTAGCTTTCTTTAGTTTATGTGATTTCAAATGTGCCTTAGTTCATATCCAATCGAGCCTTCTACAGGGAATCTGCTTTTGAATTCTAGCCCTTGTAGAGGTGATCAAAGGAAATCTAAGTAAAGTGAGAAATTTGTTGTTGTATTTTCTAAAAAAAAATGGAGAGAAAATATAATTGTGGATGCTTACATTTCATTTTACCTAATTAATGAAATTTTAAGAGTCTCCATAGAAATAAATAGAGGAGATTCCATGTGCTGTAGAAATCTGAAGTAATAATTTAAGGACAAAAATCTAGCATTTTTAGAGAAAGTTACGGAAAATGTTCGAGAAAGATTAACAATTCCACCAATTGCTCCTAGAGAAGGGGTCCTTTTTTGCATCCCATCAAAGAATGCGTAAGTTTTGCATGTATGTATATATGTAACATGAGGATGATGAGAATGTAAAAAATGTTCCTCGCAAGAAATGATGTGCAATGGTTAGGCTTTGAATAGCAATCTTGGTTGTAGAAGTAGCCTTATCTTCAAAGATGGATTGGATTCTTTCCAACCATATTCCCCCAACAACAATTAGGGAAGGGCCTTGTGGTGGGGTTTATCTGAGATGAAAACCTTAAAGAAAGTTACTCATTGTTGAAACCTTTCATATATTTCTAATATAAGAATTTATGTTTTTTCATATTTTTGTTCTTATGTCAATCTCATTAAGATGTAGTAATGTCTATGTTTATATTTTGAAAATTCTGCTATATATAAAAACCTTTTATTAATAAAAATATTGTTGTTTTTTTTTTTGGTGAAAATGAAATGTAAAGATAATATATTGTTTTCAATTAAAATGCATTTTTGTTTTAAGTTTTTCATTATGGAAGGGTGACATGAACATATGTCCTTCTAATTGAAATCAAGCCTCGCCCTTCAAATTTGATCACTGCTTCCCATAGGAATGCACTTTTTTTTTTCTTTTCTTTTTTTTTAGAAGAAAAAAACAACAAATTTTTATTAGATAAAAAGATGTTTCATAATCATGCATATAGCATATGATTCAAAGTAAAAACTCTATTTATCAAAATATTGGGAATAAGTCTCACAATGTATAACCCAAACCCTGTGGGTACATACATCTCCACAATGACTGAAATAAAGCCAATATAAACAAAGCATACAAGCCCACAAAAAACCCATAAGGTATCAAAACATGAAGCCCAAGAATGAGAAAAACCATGCAAGGCAGGTCAACAACCACCTCAAAAAATAGGGGCAAAGGCACAAAACCGGGAAACCAGATGGATACACTGGCATCCCCAAATGGCAGTGCCAGTGAAGGGAAAGCATAGCTGTGAACCACAAATTCCAGTGCCAGTGAACGAAAAGCATAGCTGTGAACAAAGGCCCCAAACCAATGGCAACAAACGGGCATCTGCAACATCTTTGCAAACCCACCGACTGCATCCACAAAAAAACAACCCTTGGAACAAAAAAAAACCACTCGAGCACCAACAAATCGAATATCGGCCACAAGAAAGAAGAGGGACAACAGCCGTGAGAAACCCACTGCAAAATAGTGGCTGCTGCGAGACACAACGCGCGACACCATCAAAATATTGTTGGTCGCAGGAAAATTTAACAGAGAGCCCTCTGCACCATAGAAATATTGCCGCCGAACCGTGGCAGAGGAAACCCAAAAAACCGCTCCACCCATGACCACAGCAAGTAGTAGCCATCTGCGACATTCAAAACATTACCTTCCACAGGGCCACAGAGGACGTTGAGGCAGCCACCGAACCCCCTCGCAGAGGAAATCATATGTGTTCAGCACATCTTTTAATGCCTGGGCTTGTTGGATGTGTATATCCTATGTTTCCCATAGGAATGCACTTACCAACAAAATCTAGTACAAACAATATGATTGCAACGACATGTCTAGCATTATCGGTAAAACCTAGAAGGAATTTTTTTGTCGAATTTGTTTCAAAATCTTAATTGTAATTTTAAATTACTAAATTATCATACTCTTGATTCATGTTATAAGTTTTTTCAAATCATTGAATTTATTTCTATATTTAAATATAAAATTTAAATGATGGAATCTTATAATTTCATAAAAACTTTATCATATAAGTTAACAAAAAAGAATTAGAAACATTATTTTAATATAAATTTTATCGACGAAATTATTTTTGTATTTTATTTTTTAAAATGATTGTTATTTAACTATTCATATAATAATAAAATAAAAATAAATTAAGTAAATAAAAAATTAAATATTTATGTAAAAAAATTAAAAAAACTAATTTATCGATTTTATGAAGATGTAATTTATTATTATTTTTAATAATTACATTTAAAATGTATTTATAACCATTATAAAAAATCAAATTAACTATTTAAATTTATTTTTTTAATTATATAAATAAAGAAAAAACAATATAATTTGTTTATTAATATTAATTATATAAAAATTAATTATTATTTTTATATAGATAAAGAAAGATAGACAAAACAAACCCTATATATCAAAATTATACAAATTACCTATTATTATAGAGTACAGTGTATATTTTACATTATATACAATATATAATTTAAATATACAATGTTAAAGAACCTATCTAATTTAAATACATAATATTAAAGATTTATATATATTAAATTGGAAAATAGAGAAACTAAAATTTAATATATATATATATATGAAAAATTAAAATTATATATATAAATACTTATTGTTATTTATTTTCTTATTTCAAATTCATCAATTTAATTCAAGCTATCATGTCTTATATATATATATATGAGATGTTATCAATTGTTTTTAATATTTAGTTGTTTTCTAAGGAAGATGAAATGTATAATTATGAAATTTAAAGAATAAAAGTGATCATACTGAATGTTTATTTTTTAATACTTTTCATTTTTAGGATTTTGACCTTTTTATTTATCGTTTTTTAATATAAAGAAGGAAGGTATTTTATGATGTTTCTGTGTTGTTATGATTTTAATTCGTTACAGGATGTTACACCCTAAGAAAACCTTATCAGTCTATTTTATATGTGTACTCGGTATTTTGAAAACATTTCCAAAGTGTTCTTTTAGTTTCACATGATGATTATTATTAAAGATTGTCTAGGCACAAGATATATGATTATTAAAGATAATAAGTTCAAGTGATTTTTGTCTTTTTCTATGTTAGAAATTGTAGAATTTTGTCTCCTTAGTAATATTGGTGCAATTTAAATATTTTTTATGTCGTGTATTACAATTTGATGATATTTTGCTTTTTTTTTTTTCATGGTAGGAATTGTGTTTTATTTATAATAACAAATATAGTTATGTAGTTAAGTCTTACTAGCACAAACAGTTGAGGATGAGCCTCGTCGACAAGGCGACTCGGGATCAAAACTCCTGGGGTGGTTGTTCCATGTGCTAGGGGGAGGAGACATGCTAAAAAATTCAGTTAGTTAAGGGCTGGTGTGGCCCACGCCAGGTGTGATCCCCGCGTGACTTTGACAACTTAGATGCCCCTCGGTCGCAGCTCCTCAAGCCATAGGTAAATCCTGGAGGATCACAGACAACTTGACAAAAAAACATACATAGTTATGTAATGTTTAATTTCTATAAATTGGTTAAATCAACAAGAAAATTGTGTTCAATTGACATCAATGGTATTGTAGCCTTTAGAACCTCAAAATAATTCCACATATATCCTTGAAGTGTGAATTAGGTTAATAATGCATTTTTAAATATACAATGTTAGAGTTGAAGCCAACGCAGCATTTAAACTAGGACCAAACCTAGAGTTAAAGCCTAAGAAAGAGATAGAGTAAGAAAAACATCTAGATTCAAACTAAAAGCATAGGCTAGAGTTGTAAGATCTAGTATCCATAGTCTAGGCTAAGCTCATGTAGGGTGAAAATAGGAAGATAGTGCTAGAAATATAATTATAGCTTCAGAAAATGTCCATCTAGAGTATATAGTTTTGAAGGGATCCATAAAATTGTTGATGGTGATCATTGAAAACTAAAATTAAAGCATTATATATACCCAAAATAAACTAACAATTGGATATAGATGAATAATCAATAAATTACTATAATTGTGATATATCACTTATGAAAAATTAGAGTCTCTTACATTTTACTTGTATAAATTCTACTCATGTTCCATTATAATATGAACTAAGAATATTAATAAAAAATTCGTATATGTATGTATGTTCCTCTAAGTGATATCAAATATTTTGTGGCTTCATGAAGTCATAACATATAATTTCTTCCATTCACAATCCACAAGTATACATTGTCGCTACACACCCTCTACCATTTCTACTATCACTTCATACAGAATATCATCATTCCCTCAATCACTGACTTTATATCTTAAATTGACACCAACTTCAACCACCTACCACAGAACCACCACTCCCTTCATCTATTAAACAATCACCAAATTCAACCATTTTCCACCTAACCATTACCTCGTCATCGACTAATTTCCACATATTACAGTTCCAATTATAAAGAGACTTGTTTAGGGACCCAACTACCACATTTTGATGTTGACAATCCTTAGTAGATCATGAAGATTTTTGAAACGTGGAGAAAGGTCATGGGGTTGATTGGAAATAACCTTTTTAATATAGAGCATAGTGGGAATATAAAAGAGATCAAGGTCATGGGGTTGATTAGAAATAACCTTTTTAATATAGAGCATAATAGCAATATAAAAGAGATCATTACTAGAGTAATGAAGGATACTTTTGAATTGTTCTCTAAAAAATTCAATGATAAGCATAACATTCACCATAAAAAAAAATGACTAGTTGTACACATTCCTCTACAAAAATAATTGAAAAATTTGAGTTGGGAATATGAGTGGGAAAAGAGCCATGGCTAGCTCAAGGGTGAAGTAAAAGTAATTTAAAGTTGGAATAGGATAAATTATCCCAAACTACACTCTTCTTTTCAACTACCACACCATTGATCTAATATCGGTATGTTTGTTGGTTTTATACTCAAGTAAGTCTAAAGTTAAATTAATGAAAAGTGGGAATAAATGAGTAAGTATCAAAAATTACGCTCTTCCTTTCAACCCCAAAATCATTCGCCTAATATGGGTAATTAGGGCCGTTTTATGAACCAGATAAAATTTTGAATATATTAAAATATGACAATGAGGATGATTGGGAAGGTACAAGGTGGATTAATAAGCTCATGAATTATTTCAATTTATATCAAATACATGAGGAGGAAGAAAAAAATAACCTTACGTCAATGCATCTAGAGATATTTGCGGGTGACTAACCTTATGGTGGAATGAAACATCCTAGGCATTAGCAAGAGAGTGGAATGATTTGAAAAGAAATTTTAAAAATATTCAAAGATATAGATGAGAACACAATTTTCACCAAAATAACATGATTATAGTTATAATAAAGCATAATAAAGGAGTAATTTCATGATTTTAATTCACTTTATACTTTATTTGAAGACCTATCTAATGAGCACAAATTCTTTATATGTAAAGAATGACAAAAATAAGTGTTTTAAATTAGCATTCACTTAAATCTAACTTAGGTCATCAGGAAAAGGAAAAAACACGCATGTGAAATACACAACACTAATAACAATAAAAAAGGGAGAAGCATGATAATGTTTTCATCTAACATGGAAATCAACAAAGAGGAATATACATATGTCAAAGGCGGGATAATGTTTTGATATAACATGGAAATAAAAAAAAGGAATATAAATATTTCAAAGAATTAACAATTGAAATATCACCTAAATACTCAGTATGAGTGTAATGATAAGTATTTCACAAAGGTTGATTATTAAAGTTTTTTTTTTGGGTTATATTTAGAAAATAAAAGTAATCATCTTTAGAAATAGTGGAAACTCATATAATTTTATAGATATAAAAATAGCTTAGAAATTCAACATGTTCATTACTATCTATTAAGGTATTTAATATATCTCATTATGATTGGGGATCACATGTCTTTTTATGATCTTAATGGTTAGCTACTATTCATATAGTGTAGTTAAATCTAGAAAAAAAAACAAATTTTAATATGTTTATGAAAATGGAAAAAAAAAAAAATCATAGAATGGGTAGCTCGGGAAACTATATAGTCTCATCCAACAAAATGAATAATATGACTCAAAAAGGAGCTAAAGCCTATGTTTGTATTTATATACAATGGAGCAAGTACCTGATGAAACAAAGTATCCAAAACGACTAGATAAGATACTTGGGAGATTTAATACCATTTTTCAAGACTTCCCTCAGGGTATTCCTTTAGAGTGATTGAGATATCATAGCATAGAACTAATCCCTATATCAACTCTAGTTAGGAGAAAACGTTGTAGGCATTCTCATAGACATGAAAAAAAAAATGAGCACCTAGTACAAGAATTATTAGACTATGGTGTAATAACCTAAATATATTTTCCATATTCTATGCTAATCATACTTATAAGGAACATATATGGCAGCTATAGACTATTTATCAATTCTCACACATTGAATTAGATCACCTTTAACTATTAAGTTCCCTAATCTACTTGCGGATGAATTATTGGGTGAACTATATGATGATAAATATTTCTCCAAGATTGGAATGGAATCAAACTATTACCAAAATAAGACTATCAGAAGAGGACATTATCATAACTACATTTTGTTTCAAATTCAAGGATGGTGTGAATTCCATATCATGCCTTCCTAAGTATCCAATTTTCTAAATAACTTCTAATTAATTATGAGAGACTTATTCCATACATACTTGAAAATTTTTGTATTCATTTTCTTTAATGATTGTTGTGAAGATAAATCCCCTCTGCAGATAGAGGTGATATCCCTAGCCCTAGAGTGGGTCTAGCAACACGAAATTCTCTCTAACATAAGATTTCTTAACTAATGCTTACAATGGAAAGAGGAAAGAGACATAAATACCTTTTTCCAATCATTATCCTTGGATCCATTGATGGTGACCTTGATACACGATCCTTGTAGGCCCACTTCTACTAGTGATGGCGTGTGAATACATGTGTATTATCGGGAGACAACAAAAAACGCGATAAAATGTATATTAAACGTAAACACTAGCTATCTAGTAGATCAAGGAGTACCAAAATATTTGCATAATTATGTATAAAAATACTGAAAACAAACATTAGATGTTATTATTGATCAATTAAAAAACGAGAGCTTACAACTAGAGCTTGGTGTTGGAGGCATACTTAGGTGAAAATTTGAGTCCTTCACCTAGCTAAAAATCATTCCTTCTCTCGTGAAATTAGGCTTAATCACAATGCTAACATGCAAAGGGATGAGATTTCAGATGAGTCTTACAATGATAAACCAAGCTCTAAACTTGGGGGAATGAGGAATGTGAATTTATAGCAAGGAGAATGAGGATGGGAGCGGCCCCATGAAGGAGGAGGAAGGCCCACTTTCCAAGTGATGATCCCCCATGGATGAGATCAAGGCTCTGAAATGAGATAGCTCAACCTTATCATCTCTTTTCAATAACCAACTCACCGCCCTTGAGCTTCTAGAGGTCGAAGCTTCTCCTCCATCTAAGGAAAAACTGCAAGAAAAGGGATCAATGTGGTTTTCCAAGAAATTAGGGTGCTCACAACACTAGGCCAGAACTGGGAAAAGGACATCAGCGCGACCATGGCACTAGGAAGGGTGTTGACCTAGGAAACTAGGAATTTGACCAAGTTTCTTCATTAACATTTTCATGGAACTGGTCCTGAAACTGCTCAACAACATGTGGACAAAATGAATAACGCTTTTGACTACCAAGAGATAGAGGATAAAACTATCCAATCGAGAATGTTTGCTCAAATTTTAGGGGGAGAAGTAAAAAAATGGTTCAAGGGGTTGACCCCGAACAGTGTCCATGACCTCCCTGCCCTTCACTGACTGTTCATAAATAAATGGGAAGTTAAGAAAAATCCTCTCCAAATCTTTTCAGAATATGAAAACATCAAGAGAAATGTTGGAAAGAGTGTCCAAGATTTATGTACTAGGTTCAATAGTATATAGAACACCCTCCCTCCTCACATGACACCCCCACAAGGTTTATTCCTAACGAAATTTTTAGATGGTTTCGACCCAGAGATGGATTATCAACTGAGAGAAAGAGATCCAGCTACATTGGAAGACATGGAGAGGGGTGCAGTAAGTGTGGAAGACAATATGATTGCAAAAGGGATAGAATGAGAAATGAGAAGAGAATCATTATTAGGGAAGAGCCTGTAACCTCCACATTTGATGCTAAGATTGATACTGTGGTTAGAACCATGGAGAGAATGATGGAGAGGATCAACTTGAATGAGAGAGCTATCCCTAGGGAAAATCACCCATCTCCTCAAAATAGAAACCAAAACTTTAGAAGAAACCCTTGTCAAATAAGACAGAGAGAACAGAGAGGACTGGACCAGTAAATTAGGCATCCATTCCAAGAGAATTATGATGATGAAGATGAAGGGGCGGTTGAAGAACTAGAAGAAAGTCAAATTAATCTGATGGGAATTAATAATGAAGATATTGTTTTCCTCATCGAAGAAGAACAAGATTTATTTTCTTTGACTCAAATTGAAGTGGAATTTGAAGGGTCCAAAGATTATAAACAAGGATTCAAGAATTCCATCATGGAGGTGCATAGACAATATAATCTCCGAAGCAATAAATATTTGGATATTCCCAAGAGAAAGAATTCTAAAAACTCTGCTAAAAAGGCCCCTGAAGCTGATCCCAAGAGAACAACAGAGAGTTCAATGAAAATTACTAAATATATGGAAATAATGATCTAGAAATCAGCACTAGTAGATCAATGGTCAACCCTAGCAAAACTTTTCCAACTAATACCCCTAATACAAGTCAACAATCTGAAATTGCTGCAAAAAGAGTGCTTGAGAAGAATGATTCAAATCTACCAAAAACACAGAAACCATTTAGCATTGAGAATGAAATTGCCAAAATAAAAATCGTTGTCCCTCTCACTGAGTTGGTGAACCAAGATGTATATAGGTCCCAAGTCCTTAAAGCATTGAATATAAGAGAAATTACTGAAACTTTCCAATTTGGACCTAGACTGTGAAGGAGACTGCTCCATTAAAAATCCAACATGCATGGAGGAATCTCCCCATGGTTCGGATATTAATTTTTTAGTAGATAAATATCTACATAGGACAAAGATGCATGAAGATCCAGAGAAAGAATAAATTGAAGTACTGCAATTTAGGGACAACACCTTGCCTGGAGGACTTGTCCCTTTGGAGAAACTATTTATTTCAATGACGTGGCTAGGAAACCAAAAATGGAATCTATAGAAGCAATTATCAGGGAGTGCGATTTGGGTAGTGAGCATGAAAGAAAAATAGTAAAGTTATCAAAGACACTGCCAGCATCCATAAAGCAGAAATACATTGTTTTGTTCAAAGAGTTTATTGATGTTCTTGCCTAAAGTTATGAAGACCTGAAATCTTATGATACTGATATTATCCAACACAAAATCCCATTCAAGGAGAACCAGAAGCCTTTCAAACAGAAACTGCCCAGGATAAATCCTGTCCAAATGCCTCTGGTTGAGAACGAGATCAAGAAAATGTATGATGCTAAGATAATAGTCCCAATCAGGTACTCCGAATGGGTTTCCAATATTGTACCTATGATAAAGAAGACAGGTGAGATCAGGCTCTGCATTGACTTCAGAAATCTAAACAAGGCATCTCTCAAGGACAACTACCCTTTACCAAAGATGGACCAGATATTGCAAAAGGTAGTAGGCTCCAAAATAATATCTTTTCTAGATGGATTTTCAAGGTAC
Source organism: Pinus albicaulis (assembly GCA_034641835.2). NCBI lineage: Eukaryota > Viridiplantae > Streptophyta > Pinopsida > Pinales > Pinaceae > Pinus > Pinus albicaulis. The sequence continues at coordinate 507,805,821 of CM076571.1, forward strand.
AATCAAGTGTTGGTGCATCCAGATGATCAACCCAATACAAATTTTACTACTCCTTGGGGAACCTTCATGTATGTAAAAATGCCCTTTGGATTAATAAATGTTGGGGCCACTTTTCAAAGAGTAATGGATATTGTGTTTCAAGAAGAAATTGGCCATTTCATTATGATATATCTTGATTATATTACCGTATATTCAAAAACTGATGAAGAAAATTTGGCTCATTTGAGAAGAGTTTTTGAAAAATGCAGAAGGCTTGGTCTATCTTTGAATCCTAAGAAATCATTATTTGGTCTTGAAGAAGGAAAGCTTCTAGGCCACATCATATCTGAAGAAGGGATCAAGATTTACCCTAGTAGGATTGAGGGCATACTACAAATTAGTCATCCCAGAAACATCAAGGAGATGCAATCTTTCATTGGAAAGATAAACATTTTAAGAAGGTTTATACCAAGCCTGTAGAACTCTTAAGGAATATACCCAACATGCTCAAAAGAGATTCAAGAGTCAAGTGGACCAAAGAGGCTAAACAATTCTTTGACCTGGTAAAGCAGGCACTCACTACGCATTGGTTCTGATCAGCCTTGATTTCACCAAGGATTTCATCATTTTCTCCTTTGCATCAGTGCACACAATTGTTGTTGTATTGCTGCAGAAAAATAAAGAGGGACAAGAGCAGCCCATAGAATTTTTCAGGCAAGCTTTAGGAGATGCACCTTTGAAGTACAATATCATGGAAAAGAAAAATTTTGCCTTGATCAAAGCACTGAAGGATTTCAGGGTTTACATTCTGCATTCACACATCATTGCATTTATGCCCAACACAGTTTTCAAAGACATCCTAACAAAGGATCCTAGTGGAAAAAGAGGTAAGTGGATTGTTGTCATCGTAGAGTATGATTTAGAGATCAGGCCCACCAAACTAATCAAGGGACAAGGATTAGCCAAATTGATGGCTAAAACAAATTTTCAAGCACTAGATACTAACATGATTCATTCACTGGATGAACAAGTGGAGTTGGCTACTCCACCTATTGAGGAATCATTCCTAAATTCTCCCTAGTATGCAGATATACTATATGTTATATTTTATTTAAAGGCTCCTCTTGTTTTTTCCAAAACAAAAGCTAGATTCTTGAAATTGAAAGCTGTAAAATTATGCATCCTAGAAAATGTTTTGTACTGGAAATATTATCGGGGCCTATTTCTTAAATGTTTGCTTCAAGAAGACACATATAGGCTCATGAAATAATTCCATGAAGGGGATTGTGGAGGTCATCTCTACTGGAAAACCACTGCTAACAAGATCCTTAGGGCTGGTTTCTATTGGCCTACTCTCTTCCCATATGTCCAAAAAATGGTAGCTACTTGTCATAAATGCTAAATATTTGAGGGAAAAGAAAAGTTGTTGCCTCTGCCTTTACAGCCTATCTCTGTTGAAGCTCCTTTCCAATAATGGGGTTTAGACTTCATTGGAGAAATCCACCCTTCCTCCTCTGCCCAGCAAAAATGGATCCTTACTACTAAAGACTACTTTACCAAATGGATAGAGGTCGTTCCTTCTAGAATTGCTATTGACTTAGTGATTATCAAATTCCTTGAAGCCAACATCCTATCCAGATTTGGTTTTCCTAGGAAAATCATTACAGATAATGTTGTTTCTTTTAAGTCCAAGAAGATGGTGGACATTTTTCACAGATATCACATTTCTTTGGGGCATTCAACATCTTATTACCGTCAAGGTAATGGACTAGCTGAGTCCTCCAACAAGAGCCTGGTCAACATCATCAAGAATTTTTTGGAAGACAACAAGAAATCCTGACATAACAAATTGGTGCATGCATTGTGGGCTGACAACCTGAAAACTAAGAAATAAATTGGCATGTCACTATACCAGTTATTCTATGGAATGGATGTAGTTTTCCCAACATCCTTAGGAGTGCCAGCCATGAAACTCATTCAATAAGTGAAAGGCTAAAGAAAATAATGTACAAAGAAGAATAAGCCAGACCATTCAGTTGCAGCAGTCCAGAGAAGAGGTGTACAATAGAACTCAGGTGGTGCAAGAAAATATGAAGAATATTTTTGACAAAAGAACAAAAGAAAATGATTTCAATATTGGAGATAAAGTGTTGAAATGGGACTCCAGAAGAGAAGATAAAGGAAAGCATGGAAATTTTGACAACTTTTGGAAAGACCCATACATTATTCAGTCTTTAAAAGTAGATAATGCATTTTTCTTGCAAGATATGGATGCCAGAACATAGATGTTTGGAGGTCCTTTCAATGGAAGGATGCTAAAACATTATTTCTGTTAAAAACTCAAATTAAACTTTCATCATTGTAAATACCAAAGTCCTACAATTTTCAAAAATCCATTGGACAAGGTTGAAGCCCGAAGTGAAGGCCATAAGCCTAGTCTGATAAGAAAAAAAAAAAGAGGGTATTTAAAAAAGGAAAAGATAAAGCCCCACACAAATAAATAAGTAAATAAATCAATATTTCTCAAATTGTTGCAAATCAAAGTGCCACTACTATTGAAAAGAGTTTTGTGCAAGCATACGATTTAAGCATGATTGTACAATTTTGAATTTTCTGCTGACAGGTTAGAAAATGAATAATTGCCAAACCATTTAATCTTGGCTTATCAGTAGCTAGGTAGAAAATGACATTGGTTCAACAACCCAATCTGAACCAATAGGAGAAATAAGGGATAGGTGATAGGATAGAAACTCAAAAGAAAAAATGAGGTCAGGGTCCGCAAGTCTAAATGCACCCCAAAAGCAAGAAAAATTATTAGAATTGTAGATTTGGTAGGTAGGTGTGAAAATGAGCTCAGTACTTTGAGAATATTTCCAGTTTTCAGTTTCATGTTACTTTTCAGTTTCAGGACCAAGTGTGTTCCAGACTTCAGTTTGCAGAGAGCGTTGATTTCAGCTCGAAGGTTCCAGCCACAAAAGTTGTAGCAGATCAAGTTGCAGGGTTGGGATTAGCCCAATGGATCAGGCCAGTAGTCTACGGTGTTCTTGACACCTCTTGAAGGAGTGGTCATCTCCAACTGGAGCCACTATTAGACCCATGTATTTCACAGTATCGTCAGGTGACTGATTGTTTTCTCTTTGAAAATGTTTCATTCTGTACATAAATGTCAATATTCAAAATATTTTCCAAAGCAAGAATCAAAGGAAGCAGTTAAGGAAGAGAAACAAGCAAAGAAGCAGTTAAGGTAAAAAAATAGCAAAGGTAGAGTCATGAACGTACTGGGCAGAGTCATGCACATTTGGGTTGAGTCGTGAAAGCTATGAAGGCGAGTCGTGAACATGGGCAAGTTGTGAACATGGGCAAAGAAGTGAACGAGTCAAAGTATTTCGCGAACAACTAAGAAATGAATGGGCATAACCAAAGAAAAAAGTTCGGCAAACCATAGCAAGGGAGCAGTGAGGAACGTTGGATCTAAGCAACGATTAACAGTAGAGATTCAATCGTAATTGCAGACTGCAATTTTTTCATGATGGGCACAAGGGTAAATTTCAGAATTAGCGAAATGAAATATGCAATGAAATGGGACCCATTCACCTGCTACACTTCCTTTTCATTCCATTTCCCTTAAAAAATCATTCAACTTTACCTTTCTCCGCATTTCCACTTTCTCTTTATACTTTTCCTTTTTCACCGCTATATCATTGTTTTACCTCCTCTTTTACCTATTTCTTGATTGCGATTGAAGTGGGGCCATTCTCCCTGACACGTCACCCTTCGCCCACCATCCATCACATTTCGCAATTTACAAGTTATTCCATTTTTCCAAACATTAAAACCTGCAATCATCAATGTGTGATATCACATTGCACAATTTTTAACTTACTGTTTGAAATGCCCGCAATGTATTTTCTTTCACTTGTGATGTGGTTGGCCCCACCACAACACCTTCATCCCCAACTTCACATCCATTTGAAATACATTGAAATACATTTATATATCATATGAAACATTATAAACTTTACCTTATCATTGAAATCATTCGATGCTTTATAACTCCACCAATATAGTGGGCTCCATCCTCCTTGCCACATCATCCTCCATAAGCGCAAATCGCATTTCACATGTTTTAGTATTTAACCTCTGGCGCTTATAAAAAAAACTTAAAGTTTGCGATTGTGGGATACGGTCGAGTCCCACCTTCCCTCCACGTCACCTCCCACTTCGCATCGCATCTCTGATTCCTTTTCTTATATCGAAAAATTGCAGAACTTGCGAAATGTGATGTTGTCGCGGATGTGATGTGGCTCTAAGATAAAATATAAACATTTTTAGGTCCAGGTAAATGATTTTTTACGCTGTTTTGTTTAGAAAAAGGTTAAAACACAAAAAAAAAGGATTCAAGTAGCAAAAAGACACCAAGGATCGAGTCAGGCAAGACGTTTTTTCAAGTGTGTTATGTTATAATGAAAGAAACAGAAAAGGCAGGAAACTCATCGATGCAATCACTAATCAATGTAAATTGGCTAGCCCTGCACCAAACTTAATTACCCAACCCTGATCGTTTCAAAAACAGGTCTAGGTATCAAAGCCATCATTCGTTGCCTCTTCGATATCATCACATGCCACCTTCAAGCCTACTTTTGATTTATGAAGAGACACCTAAGTTTTTCATTCTTTAAGAATTACCAAAATTAATTCCATAGGCGGTGTTTTGTTAGATATTTTCTTTTTTTGGGCCTTGCATGGCCATACCTGTTTAATTTTCAGTTGTTTGTAATAAATGAAGTTTGCGAAAGTAGATTAGGGAAACCAACTCAAGTTTTAGATAAATAATTATTGAATTTTCATAATCAAGGGTTGGATATTGTTAGCCCTTGCATTGTAAGAACTAATATATTGGAGCACTGTAATTTTGGAGTTGGACATCAATAATCAAAGACTGTTTACAGGATTCTTGAGTTGTGTCAAAATGGTGATGTGATACTTCTTTGTTTTAAAAGTTTCTATTGTTTTCCCTGTTGTGCATTTGTTCATCTAATTGTAAATCAGAAATTTTAGATTAAGATTTATTGTCAGAGCACCTTAATTTTTTCTGCATTTACAATCTGAATGTTTTCTGCTAAAGTCTGATTAAATAATTCTTAACTGCTCTTTAGTCACTACTGAACCTCACTCTTTCTTTCACCTCATAATTCATACAGCTCTTAAGATCCATTTAGCACAGTTATCTTGCCCTATGATTCTCTTGATGTTGATGTGACATTCGAGACTTTTATCTCCATAGCCCAATGGATTAGCTTCTACAGCTCTATCTATCCAACTGCACAATAAATCAAACAAACAACCCTCATAATCTCTATAATTAGCCTGATATGAGCACTCAAAATTATCAAGTTAAAACATAAGAAAAGAGAGAGCCCTCTGTGAGTCTAGGAAGGCTAGGTCCTGGACTCCAAATTTGTTTGATGTTGTCCTCTGTCATTTGTTCTTTCCAATCTTACAAATTACGGGGTGACAACATATCAACCAAGCTCTAAACTTGGGGGAATGAGGGATGTGAATTTATAGCAAGGAGAAGGAGGTTTGCAGCCCATGAGAGGAGGAGGAAGGCCCCACTTGCTTGACCTCACTTTTTATTAGATCAAGGCTCTGTAAAATGAGAGCTGACTCATCATCTCCTCTGCAGTACTAAACAACCAACTCGCCGCCTCTAAGCTTCTAGAGGGAAATGCCCATTTGATAAAGGTCTGGAGAAAGGGATCAATGCTATCTGAAGAAATTAGGTCGCTAATGGGTTGGCTAGATTTGAAAAAATACATCACAAGTGACTATCAGCACTGCTAGAGGGCGTTGACCTAGGAAACTGTAGGAATTTGACCACGCTTCTTTAGAATCTTTCAAGGAATATTTGATCTTCAAGGGGATACGTTTAGTATATTTCATGAGGTTACCGCACATGATTCGTCATGGAGAATTTCAGATTAGGACACAAAATGAGCATGATGAAAAAATTATCAAGGTAATGCATGCCCCCTAAAGCACAAAGATAGAATAGGAGTGATGGATGAAATGATTTATGAACCAAGACAAAGAATCCAGACCAACTTCTAGAGAATCCTGCTAAATCAAACATTTACAATATATGACATCTCCTAAGATAAATATGCTCAACCAGAATGTTACATTAGGCATCAAATGACACATGAGCCCATGGCATGGTCATAGTTATCCGTCTAAAAGATATCATATAAATGGATCCGCAAGAGGGCACATCCATACATAGATAGATGTACTCATGTATACAATCATGAATACTCAATAACTCCTCACAAATGGACCAAAAATCAGATGTGACCCAAGGTCTTCACCGCGATCTCAATCAACCCAATGTACGAATCTAGCCATGTGAATAAATGTGTTGGTGTCAAACATTTTAGAAACCACTGGATACGATCCAATGATGAACCTCAAGGTACAACAACAAAGATACAGTGTGAATGGATGTGTTGAAGTTGAACACTTGCGTAATCATTTTATCGAAGGCCAATGATGTGAACATGTTGTCGAACATGAAGAAAATTTCCATTGAGGCATGCAAGCTCCAAGGTACTAAAAGAAGTTTCTAAATCACCTCTCTGATAATGAGTCAAGCTCAAAGGAAGTGATTCATCTAAGTAGGGCCATAATACCCCCCACATCATTGACATGAAAGAAGATATATCTTAAGATGATAGGAGTGATTCAGATTGTAAATGTAGGGGGTCAAATATGAAAAAGGTGTTTTACAAGAAGGAATTATTTTGAACATATCGTGGGTGACATCACCTAGAGTGTGGCAATTTGACTCCAAATAGGATCGTAGGTCATGTTGACAAAATTTGTAATCAGATAAGAGGCAAACGGATTTCCCAAACCCATGGAGAAAAAGTGACGAATGTAGGATGCTCAATCCGACACGAATTGCATATGAGTGTCATGTTCAAGATGCCAAGCGCCGCCCAAAATACGTTGTGATGTTCACTTTCACTTCCATATTGCTAACAATTACCCCCTTTATTTTTTTTATACCAAGGTGAAGAGGATAGAATATGCTGAGCATGTAAGATCATTCTTTCAATGAATCCATCCTAGTAAGTTTAACAAGCCCTAGGAAGGAGGAACTCGCCCCTTCATGGTGACAAGTCTTTCGTCGCTATTTAACGAGTCCAATGAAAGGTAAAATCGATAACTTTTCATGTTTATGGAGCTGAAAGAAACAAAAGAAAGCTCCATCATGTCCCTTTTCATAAATTGTCTCTTGAATCTGAAAAGGTAGAAACTATGTCCGAGATAAAATCACTTCACTAAGAAAGTCTGATCAATGTATTCCTTTTTCTTAACAATAAACCTCAACCCTGAAGGGGTAACATATATTGATATCACGTCAATTCATTCACTTTAACTAGTTTAGAATGACAAGTAATCAGCAATATTTTCATTCGAGTCGTAAGAGCTGAAACATGACTCCACGTAGGAATGAGTGGTATAAAGGGATAGCCTGTCTTGTTAGATGGATGAACTACTCAAAAATGTGAAAAGATCAAGAGGTTACAACAAGACCCACTCATCGCAACAAGCCTCGTGCAATGGTAAAACAACCAAGGAGAGTGTACGACGTCAAGCGCATGGTGATGATGGAATGAGAAACAAGGTTCATCTAGCAAGAGGAAAATAAAATGGCAATCACGAGAGGTAATGAGGAATGGCTTTTTTTACACAATCTTGAAAACATGGGAAACTATGCTGGAATTGGTTTCATTTTTACACAAGCTTGAAATGAAGAAACTATGCTTGAATAATTTTTCATGCCCTGCGCATGGTGACTCAATTCGAGGTACATGCTCCCAAAGCTTCAAATTACTCACCTAAGTAGACTAATGGTTACTAACAAGTGGATGGAATGAAGGTTCAATTACAAGATCAAGTGAGAGACTCAATCGCAAATTTACGAGTCTAATCAAAGACTCAAATTCAAAGGGGATTTGTTTCATTTTTCAATGAACTTGATACATTAAAATAACTATGCTTATGAAAACCTTTGATTCATTTTTTAAGGAGCTTCACACAAGAAAATAACTCTCCTCTAACACCTTGTTTTATTTTTTGCTGAGCTCGACACAATAAAGAAATTATGCTCCTCAAGAGCTTGATTCATTTTTTAAGGAGCTTGACACAAGAAAATGAACGCTTACTCCGTAAAACCTTATCAATGACCCATAAGTGGTCATGGATTCCAAGAGGTTCTCATTATGCAGTGAAAAACCCTCTGGAAATCAAATGGGTCCAATGCCCCCCAAGACATGACACACTATATCACCGACTAGACGCCGCAGGACACGAGGATGGAGTAGGTGGCCACATACTTAACTCCGTGTGGGGAAGATACCACTAGTATGTAAAGACTCGTTAAGAGTGATGATGTTTGGTTGAATGGGATCCAAATTAGGACCAATGAATGACAATCAACTCGATCAATGGTTACAATTCTTCCTTCATGTGGAAAAAATCACACGAAAGAGAGAAGAGACAAGAGCTCCCATGACATAAGTATAGTCACACCCAAGGAGTAAGTTAAAGTACAAGACCCTTGACAACCATCATGTCTATACAAAAATATTTCCTCCAAACTAATAGGAAACTTAGGAAGGATCCTAATGGTTGATTGTTTCTCCGTTAAAATGCTAACAGATATCTCCTAGGTAACATGCACAAGTTACTGATAACCGAAAGCTTTCAAAGTAGTTGAGGAATTAATACTAATAGATTCACCTTCATCTATTATGGTGATAGGTATGGCCACATTATAGGCTTGCAACGCGGATATCAAAGGGCATGTAAGAAGGAATATGATATCCAAATTTTCGACTCCAATCAAAGGAAGTTTACCTATACTACTTTGAGGGGGTGTCGTGGGAATGGGAGACCCTACCTCGTTACAGAATGGGAGGATCACCCTCTTCTACCGTGGAATGAAAGAATGCACTCCAATCCATGGGAACCTAAAGAAACAGAAAGAACCTAAGTGGTATGAGATTCACTCTATAGGAAAGGCCCGATCAAATGAAAGTGGAATCGAGTCAACCATTTCCTCAACCAATGGTCGGGTCGAATAGACTCACGGATTCAATTCTCAAGAGAGAGGGATTCGACTCAGAGATGATTTTCGATCAATCACTGGACAATCCATTTTAAGGATCAGAAAATATTCTGAACTACCGGAAGTCATGGCCGCAGAAGCAGTAAGGCGATCCAAAACTTTCAAGGCTTCATCCATATAAGTACAAATGTGAATGGGATGATTCCTTCACATAAACTAAAGGGAAATTTGACTTTAACCTTCTACCATGGGCCTATTATCACTAGTTGAAGACTTTTCACCAACATGATCTCTAGAGGCCAATGAAAGGGGTTTATTTGAGCTTCCAGATGACATTTAACACCCTGTGGAATGCTGGTGGAAATCTCTAAGATGGTGGTCACACTTACATAGATCAGTAAGGAGTTTCATGACCGAATGGAAGATTTTTAGCACGCTCTAATGGGAAGCAATGGTTTCTTGGTTCTCCTCTTTATTATTTTCTTCTTTTATTCTTTCCTCTTCTTCTTCTTCTTAGCCTCCCGGGTTGCTAGAATATATACTTCCCTTTCACTAAGTGAAGAGGAAGAACAAGGTGAAGAAACAGTAAAGAAGGCGAGGGGTCAAATTTAGGATCAACATGAGTTTGACACTATTTGTGTCAAGGCGAACATGGTTGAGAAGCATCTTGACATTTGGAACCATGGGGGTTGAAAATAACTAAACTCGACAAACCAATGGTTAATCATGGGAGGGACAACGTTGCAATATAGGGAGTACCAACATTTCTTAAAAGAAGGAAAAGGAATAGGATTCCCATCTAGGGGGATTCTCGATTGATAAACTCACGAACTATTGCCATTGGGCCTAACCTAAGATCTCGCTAAGGAGTTGTGCAAGGTAAGATGTTATCCTTACCTGCGTAAATTTTTAGAAATTAGATACAAAATAAATAAAAAATGGTTAATATAGGCAAAAAGGCTTACCAAGTATATGTGAACCGTAGAATACCTCCGCGAACTAACAAGTATAGATAGGGAATCTCCCCAAATGTTGTGTTCAAGTGTATCACATTTACAAGGCGGGCCGACTTGGTTACCTATGGTAGGCTTGAACTCCGGTGGTGTCTCCCCAAATATACATGATGGTATGCGGGATCTCGGGGCCCGTAGCCCCAAATATACTATCATACATCAATATGCTTCGATACATGGGATGGGATATCATCCTCGGTTTCTAACGCAAACCGTTAGCGACAATCCCTACATTTAACGCATGTTGGAACACATCTCTAGCCTAGACCACTAAATATTCTCATTAATTCCAATGTCTCTTAAGGTAAATTGGGTTCATTTTAAGTTGATCTTGGTTAAAGTTTCGCTTCAAGGCTCAAAACGAATTTCACCAATCCTTATGGTGCAGTATCAAATGCAAGAAATAAGCTTTCAATTTCGATGAATTATAAACTACTTAGGCAAGAGAGACAAACAAGAATTCACTCAATGTAGCAATGATAATGCCTCAAACTAGTTCAAAGTTTCGAGAAATGCAATGCTTTTCTAATTTAATTCACTTTCCCAACAAAGCAACCTATTGAAAATGAAATGCCTTTCTTTTCACTAAGATGTAAGAAAATATATATATATTGTATTTTTCACTTTGAAATGCAATCAAAATAAAAACAAATGAACGAAGGAAGAAGTGCACAATTTATTTATTTTTCCTTTCAATCGAACCAAAAAAAAATCGATTTAAATAATGCACGAAGAGATGAAACAAACTCGCCGCAGAAGATAGGTAAGTAAAACACACAACAAGGAGATCACCGAGGATTTCCATGTGACTCTTCAAGGGCCGTGACACATTGGTGCAATCAGGAGGGAAACTCAAATTTTCCCAAGGGCCGAGATCAACACTTTTATGTTGAGCGAGGGTGTTGAAAGGCCAATCAAACATGGCTATACGATATAGAACAAAGGTTGTTAGCGCTACCGTGAGGACAAAAAGGCATTGGTCGCTAAAAACAAGGGAAAAATAAAGAGAGTATCACACACGCACAATTCGACCTAACACATTGAAGTGACAAACAATCCTTACACAAGCCGATTGTGAGGCCTAAGAAAAGTTTAAATTTTAAAATTAGAGAAACCGATCCAAGATCGCTCGTGGAAAGAGGACTTAAAAGGCTAAAGTTCCCGGTGGAGTCACCATGGTTGTCAATATAAAATCCCCTCTCCGTGGACATAGGAAATCTCTTAGCCCTAGAGTGGGTCTAGCAACATGAGATTCTTTCTAACATAAGCTTTCTTAACTAATGCTTACAATGCAAAGAGTAAAGAGACATAAATACATTTTTCCAATCGTTATCCTTGGATCCATTGATGGTGACCTTGATCCATGATCCTTGTAGGCCCGCTTCCCTGCTAGTGATGGCGTGCGAATACCAGGATTATCGTAGAGACAATAGAAATGTGATACAATATATAATCAATGTAAATACTAGCTATCTAGCGCATCAAGGAGTACCGTAATATTTGCATAATCCCGTGGATACATATAGAAATAAAATATCGTATGTTATTATCGATAAATTACAAAAGGAGAACTTACAACTAAGCCTTGATGTTCGAGGTGTCCTTAGGTGAAAATATAAGCCCTTCACCCAACTCAAAAGAATTCCTTTTCCCATGCACTTAGGATTAATCACGATGTTAGCATGCAATGGGATGAGAGTTTAGACGAGTCCGACAATGATCAACCAGGCCTAAAACTTGGGGGAATGACGAATGTGAATTTATGTAAAGGAGAAGGAGGTTGGGAAGCCCATGAAAAGAGAAGGAATGCCTAATTTCTAAGGATGATCCCCCATGGATGAGATCAAGGCTATAAAATGAGAGAGCCTCGACCTATCATCTCTATTCAACAACCAACTGCCGCCCTTAAGCTTCTAGAGGTCAGTTTCTCCTCCATTTGACGAAGCACCGTGAGAAAAGGGATCCGTGCGCTTCAAGAAATTAGGGCACCGGGCAAAGTGTTGTGCCGCGACTTGGAAAAGGACATCAACGCAGCCATGGCACGAGGAAGGAGTCGACCGAGGAAACCAGGAATTTGACCAAGTTTCTTTAGCAATCTTTCGTGGAAGTCTTCTTTATATTTCCATGGGGATATGTTAGCACATTTCGATGATGGAAACATTGCACATGATTCTTCATGGGGCATTTCGTGATCAAAGGAAGGAAAATGAGCATGGTGACAAATTACCGTGTAACAATGATATACGAGTTTACATCAAAATTTAGAACTTGCGTCTCAAACATGGAGAGACAAGGTTAAAAACTATCAAATAAAATAAGTTATATGCAAAAAATCAAAATGTAGTTTTGGAATGGAAGAAATATAATTTCTAGGCCATGTTGTATTAGTAAAATGATTTAAGGTAGACCTCGAAGAAAATTTGTGGATATCACTAATCGAATTCCCCTTCCCAAAAATATCATATAATTATCAGAATTCCCGGGTCTTACATGTGATTAGAGAAGATTTATTAAAAAATATGTAGTGATTTTTGGCCCATTAATAGCCCCTCAAGATAAATTCATTTAGATGGGCTTGTGTAGAAGGAGTTTGTTTTAAAAGAATGAATAATTTAATGACTTCCATTCTATTATTTGCTACTTTGGACTTCACAAAACCATTAGGAGTAGGAATAGGAATTGTGCTTACGTAGGAAAATCACCTCATTGTTTTTCAAGGTAAAAATTAAACCCAAGGAAACAAGAAAAATTTACATATGAAAAGGAAATGTTGGAAAGAATGCATGCCTTATTAAAGTGGAAATAGTAATTAATAGAAATCACATTTTCATCAAAATGGACCATAATAACTTCAAATATTTCCCAAACCAAAAGAATTTTTCCTTAGAACAACAAAAGTAAGTAAGAAAAGTTCAAGTTTTAAAGATGGGGATTCTATATATAAGTGCCAAGGAAAATCAATTTAATGATAACTTATCAAATAAAGAATAGGGAGATGCTACATAATGCTCAATTTTAGTAGTCATTTGCAAATGGATCTCAAATATTTAGTTAGAGTGTAAAAAGTTTAAAAATAGGGGAAGTTGATCAAGGAAGTTGAAAGAAACAATGCAATGAACTAAGATTTACATGGAGAATAGTATAATCTAGTGTAAGGAAAGAATAGATTTACCCAACCCATGTAAGACTTAAATTAAAATTCAAGTTTTACTAGAAAATTATACTCTTCTCAATTATAAGCTATGTTGAATTTTGAAAAACATATTACAATATTTGAAATTTTTACTTTTGGAAAGGAATGAAGGCTATTATATAGGAATGAAGGCTATTATATAGAAATCTAAGCTATGTTGAATTTTTGAAAACATATTACAATATTTGAAATTTTTACTTTGGAAAGGAATGAAGGCTATTATATAGAAATATGCGGTGAATGAAACACTTTTCAAGCATTTCAGAATTTTGAATCAATCACATCTTTGAGTCTCCGTCAATCCCTTCATATTTTAGATTATAAATCGACATAAATGTTTATGGAACATGTCACATGTATCCCTATCTCATAGGAAAAAGATAGCATATTTGTATTCACTAAATATGCCCATTAACTTATAATATCATTAAAATATAAGCCATTCAAATGTTTTATAGTTATGTAAAAAACATTTATAGACTCCATGGGTTTCCAATTGTATTGTTTGCAATATGGACCCCAAAAACAACTTCGAAGGAATTGTTCACCAAATAGAGACCACATTATCCAGAGTAGTTAATATCATCCCGTATAGATGGATAAATCAAAGTGATAAATATATTCCTTAAATTTGAAGTAAGAGATTAGGTGTTTGTCCACATTCAACCATATAAAAAAATTACTTAAAATTACAAAAATCATAAACTTTTGCATAAGGTTTATGGTCCTTACCAAATCTGAAAGAGAGCATGCCAAGTAACATATTCGTTATATATTCCAAACAAGGGTAAGCTATTTGACGTTTTCGATGTTTTATGTTAAAGTTGGGTCCAATAATTCTATATAAACAAGGGTGGCTGCAAGGCAGCTAGTCCCTGCCTTGAGGGACGAGAGTATGATGTGAACCAGAATACAAGACTGAATTACTGAAATCAGGAGAGTATGATGTGAACCAGAATACAAGACTGAATTACTGAAATCTTTTTGTGTAACTTCTGTGGCCATCACGAGTCGACATGTATTTAACAGAACATAAATCAGCCTTTATCATATTTGAACATTGATGTGAACCAATACAAGACCGACTCATCGAAATATTTTGTGTAACTTCGTGGCCATCACGAGTCGACATGTATTTACCGTAACATAAATCGCTATCATATTTGAACATTGATGTGAACCGAATACAAGATCAATTATCGAAAATCTTTTTGTGTAACTTCTGTGGCCATCACGAGTCGACATGTATTTAACAGAACATAAATCAGCTTTATCATATTTGAACATTGAATATTGAAATCAATGCAGGGGTTCCATGAGTCTATAGGAATAACGTGGATGGTATTTTCTGTTTCCAAAGCATAAATCAGCGTTATCATATTTGAAATGTCCAGTGAAATATTGAATATTGCAATCAATGCAAGGGTTCCATGAGTCTATAGGAATAACGTGGATGGTATTTTCTGTTTCCAAAGCATAATTACAGATTCCCGCTTCGATGATGCGAATGGAACATCCATTCATGGTGTTCGCGAAATAGTTTAGACGGTGCTGGCATAACAAAAGACTTAACTCTTACAGATTCTCGCTTCGATGATGCGAATGGAACATCCATTCATGGTGTTCGTGAAATGGTTTAGACGGCTTGTTTACATTTAATATTGTGTAATAATTACTTTGTCAATGTTGTGGCAAGGAAGTTGTAATGTCATCAGTATAGCCAGAATAGTCATTAATGACTTTAGGATTATGTCAGAATGAGTATCGTTAAATATTTGTACTATTGACTCGGACCTTTGGATATGCACAAGATACAGGAGATAATTCAATCTGGAAATCGATTGAGAATACCGCATATGAGGATAAAGGCAACTGTATTAATTTAAAATCCAAAATTACGCAGGGTCCTGTAACAATCAATGGACAAATAGGAGGTCAAAAAATATGATTTCTGTGAATAAATCAACTTTGATTAGCTGTAATCCAATAAAAAAATATTGACATAAACAATCAAAATGCTGTAATAGAGGATGCTTTATTAGATGGTTACAACATGAACAATATTATGAACTCCCAAAATAGCATTAACAATAACTCCAGGATGATTTGCATTAGTAAACTAACCATAAGAGTTGGTGAAAGTGTATTTTTGAACAAGTATTTTCACATTAATAAACCTAATCTTGCTAGTGACATCACTAATGCGCTTGCAATAAATAAAACAAAACCATACTAAGATAAAGGTACAACAACAAGAATTGAAAAATATATAAATGGAGACGAACACCTTAAAAACCTAATTTAGATAAGGATTTTAATGAGGGATAATGTGAATATTGAATGAGAATGTTTAGACGCACAATCGACTTGTTGAGTTAAACTTTTATTGAAACAAAATGAAGTTGCCTTCGATCTCAGAAGGAAAACTCACTAAGTTGCAACCAAGTATCTCTCCTTTGCATTTTCCTGTATCGTCGGGTGAACAGGGGCGGGAGACTCCTTGGCCACTGCAGATGCCTCGCCATGCATAATTGAAGAGAGTGAGCTGATTGAGTGCTCCGTCAAATTCCTAGAGAGATGAGGATGAATAATTGACTTGAGACGCATTGAAGGTCGTTTCCGTTGAGTCCAATTGAGATCCTCTGAGCGTAATTGAAACTTTCGTTCGCATACTGCCATGCTAGATGCAACCCTAAGCACAATTTAGACCATTTGAGGACCTTCAGCGCATTGCAAATGTCAAGTAACTTCAGAGTTTCATCCATATAATCATTCAGCCATTCTTCACCTTTCAAAGAAACAGGAAGATCGAGCTTCTCAACCAGAAGAATGACACCGGCGTGCATAGCTTTTAGGAGATTTAGGGCTTCTTTTAACCACTGAAAGGATATAAAATATTCACTCATGGAATGGTTTAGCTTGTCCAGACCTCTGGCTAAAGCTTCATTGAAGGCCTGCACGTCTTCATTCAAGGAAACAGGGTATCTCCCACCAGCCAAAGCCAAGGCGTTAAAGCATGCCAAAACTTTCATTGTATTATGCAAAATTTGACCAATTAATCCCAGAGAGGAGCCTACATAGCTGGAAATTCACATATCTCGTGGCTAACAGCTCCCAGAAAATGAAATTCACTAAGACAAATTTGACGTGTGACAGTGTTACCTGCAATCTGAAATTATAATGAAGCAATTTATAAGGATGCCAAATATGTAATCTAATAAAACATATCACTGGAGAAGGCAGCGTAAAACATATTCGAGAGATGCCAGCATTAATCATAATAACTTCTGAGCTTGAACCACTGATGTATCTTTCAATAAATAAATATACCTTTCATTCCTGGAAATGTACAAAACCAACAATGTATAATAATGTAGATTATGCCAAACACCTCCACATGAAACTGACTGGTGGCCCCTCATACATCAACAGTATATCCTAAGTTCATCTGCTAATGGTAGCAACAATATATTGTAAACTTAGTACCAAGAAAGTTTCACCTGCAAAAACAGAGGAGAAAATTATCAGATAATTTAACAGCTCAGAGAACGTGGAAAAAGAAACTGATATAAAACCATTGAGCAAGCTTCAAAGATATAAACACCATGGAACCATTGGCTGCTAATGGTAGCAATAGTGTATTGTAAACTTAGTACCAAGAAAGTTTGACCTGCCAAACAAAGGAGAAAATTATCATATAATTAACAGTTCAGAGAACCTGGAAAAAGAAACTAATATAAAACCATCGAGCAAGCTTCAAAGATATAAACACCATGGAACCATTGCTCTTTAAAAAGCTTCCAAGATATATCACCATAGCACCATAACGATTTAAGAAGTAAAACACATCTCCTGCATGCAAAGAGAAATATTTAAATTAAAAATATTTTTTAATAAAAAACTAAAAAAGTAAATGAAAAATGAAAAAAGTGAACTTCCTAACTGCCAAGTGGGACTTGCATGTGCCAAATGTCCCGGAAATATTTTGAAATCAAACCTGTATAAGCGAAGGTGATGGGAAATCTTTTGAAATCAGACATGTAGCATATCGTCCCTGCTCTTTAACCTGGGGTACTGTACAATGTGCCTTAATGAAAAGGGTTTGTTTGATGGGGCGTGTAGGTCTAGAGGCTGGATGATGGTGTTAAATGTGCTTATGAGTTGGTCATGGCTACTGGAAGCAAGAGAGGCTTCAATCAAGCATTTGGGAACAGGGATGAGAAACAGGTGGGCAAGGGGATCCTTAAGTGTTTAAAGGAATTTTACCAGATGGCATGGAAGTGGTAATCAAAGTGCAGAAAAGAGATATAGCACACAGTTTTGATGTTGAAGAACATATTCCATTTGTCTTTGTTGTGTTGTCCATATTCCACTTCAGGTATCCATATTCCATATTGCCATTGCGTTGTTCGCTTTATTACATCACTTGGTTTCAAAAGAAAGTTTTGGGAATGAAATTGAATTCTTGTTTTTAACCTTGGAAGTTGTCCTATTTCTTCAGTTCTCTGTATCTGAATTTCTTGCTTGGCCGACTGAGTCCCTTCAATCTGATTTTTTTGCTGTGTTGCTTCTTGTTGTGTTGCTTGTTGATAAGCTGACAGGAAAACAAAAACCAAAACCAGCATGTGTTCGAATCCCATAACATTCAAAAAAATCTGAAAGCAGCCCCAATTCGAGTCCCACAGCCTTGGAAAACTCCCAAACCAACCCGAGTTCGAGTCCGATGACATTAAAAAAAAATGCGAAACCACCCCTGGTACGAGCCTCATAGTCTTTGAAAACTCTCTAACCACCCCGAAAGCAGTCTCCTAGCATTCAAAATAAAAATAAAAAATGAGGCTTTATTCGAGAGTTCAAAGAATCTCAAAGTGACCCCTGTTCGAGTGTCAATGTTACTCAGCACACAGCAAATCTCAGACTAGCCTGATTTCGAATCCGTCAGCGTTTAGAAAATTTTAAAAATCCTTTAGCATCCTAAAAACGTCAAACCAAACCAACACGATTTTGAGTTCCTAAGTGTTCATAAAACCCAAACCAGTCTAAGTTATAATTTTCAAAATACATCAAACCAGTCTAAGTTCGAATTCGTTAGTATTTAAAGAAACTCAAACCGGCCCAAGCTCGAATCCTATAGCACTCAAAGAAATTCAGACAGAGCCGAGCACGAATCCCTTCAGATTAAATGTTGTTTATGTGTATCCATTGCCTATAACTATTTATGGAGCTATATTCTGTTATTTTCTTCTGTTTTCGTCCCCATTCTTGGTAGTCTTTGGAGTATTCGGCATGTTGATGCATAGCCGGTGGCGGATTGGTGGTGGTGCGACGGAGGTGCTTGTGGTGGCGGCGGCGGCGGCCATCGTTCCGCCATGGCTAACCTCAAGCTCACAGTGCAGAAACGCTGAAATAAAGATAACAGATTTGAAGACAAAGCTAATGGCGGTATCGAAACACACCTTTGGTAGATAGAATCGTTTGATTTTGAACCTATGCTTTGTCCCTGTGAATGCGACGAGGGAGCTGGGTGACTTTCGCATCTTGCAACGCCGCAACAATGGAATACTAAAACCTCATATGTTCATGATTATCGCTCTGTTGCAGCCTGCTCCCTATGCAGTCACCTTCTGCAGCATCAGCAGAAAAGGTAAGTTCATAATCTTCACTGATAAACCTTCACAGATTGATAAGACAACATTTCTATAAACAACTGCACCTGTTTTTTAAGTTGCAGCACCATAATTTTGAAAGCATAGTATTTTGTCTTTCTGCACCACAATTGTATTCCATAATTGTATTCCTGAACTGTACAAGCTTTCTTCCTCCATCACAACACCGCACAGCTTGGCTCATTCAAGGAATGCAAAATGCAAAATTTTAAGGTCAAAAGGCCCAAAACTGTAATGCTCAACACTTCAAGGCAATGAGAAGGCTCCGATTCTATAGAGACCACCAGCGCCGTTGTCGACACCTCAACACCTGGCACCAGATGGCACCTAAATAGCATGCACCAGTTATTTTAGCAGAGTATTATAGCATTATTGTCCCAACCCATCAAATATTTACCAGCTGACTAGCATTTAATGTTCAAATTTTAATGTCAACATTAGTTTGTATGAACTTGAAATGTTCATTGTAATCCATTGTTTGCTCATATTTAACCTAGGTTCAGCGTCATACTTGCCTCGGTATGAGGCCAAATAAGATGAAAATTGCTCTGATTGGTCAATAGAAAAAGGCTCTATCGCTAATCAGTCAAAAGAATGTGTTGGGGACATATTAAAAAACAAAGCATAGCTTATAAGTTATAAGTGATATTGATATTCGTGCAAAGTTAAAATACCATGTCAATTTCGATTCATTTCGATTCCTATAGTCCCTGCCATGCCGCAGGCGGCAGGGACTAATAAATATAGTTATCATGTTTAGGTGAAAGAGGCGAGCTAATACTAAAACATGAGGGTATCTTAAAAGTCAAAACCAAGCTTCTCAACCCAATAAATTCCAATTATTACCTTATTAATTGGAAGACCTACTAGAAAGTTAAGATACATAAAAGAATAAGAAACTTAAATAGGGGCGCTCATTTTTAGCAATGTTTTGTTGATGAAGCATTTTATAAAACAATGATTTTGAAATAAAAAAAATATACTAATGATTAGAAATAGATAAATAATTAATAACCATCGTGAAGAGTTACATGAATTATGAATATTAATCAAATATATATTGATATATTATATCCTCCCAACCATGAAATATGTAAGTAAATTTAAAACTTCGTTAAGAAACATACCCATAAAGAAAGCTATTTTGACATTTAACTACATTATATTTAAATTAATCCAAATGTAAATATAAATGTTAAATACTTAGACAACTACCTAGTAATTAAGTTCTCTAAATAGAAATAAAATATCTCCGAGGAAGTGAAAACACTCCATATAATGATTTGGAAGTTGAAGAAAAGATTTCATAGTTGGCAGGAAACGATACACATGCAAGTGCAAATCTCTTGTCACAATTGACGTAAATTTAAAATGATAATTTGTAAAACTTGTGTTGCCCAGAGAACTAATAAGTTTGGTTGCCAACATGTGCCTTTAGGGCAATTGTTTTCTTTTGCATTAAACTCTAAACAAGTATTTAATAATATTATTAAAATATACTTTTAATTAAATAATGATATAAAAAAATCACGCATCAATACCAGAGTCTCCTGTAGAAAGCATTTGGTAAGGTACACACTATAATCATTATAAGCACTTCGGGCAGTATCATAACCCTTGTCATTACAATCACTTTAACATGGAGAAATGGTACAGCCAATCTTTAGAACGATGCGATTTGAAAGAGAATGTCACAGTAAGAACCTAGCATTTGGGACACGTATAAATAAATAGAAACAGTAACTGAGCATAACACTAACTGACAGAAACAGTAACAAAACATAACAATAACTGATAGAAACAGTAACAGAGCATAACACTATTAACTGACTTACATTGAGAAACCATATTAATCCACGGACGGTGGCTTTGGTCGATCCTTTTCTCCCTGAGAGTACTGCAACGTTAATCCATCGACTTCGCCTGTGAGCCTCTGGACTATCTCCCGCATGCTAGGCCTATCAACCGGCTGTTCCTGTGTGCATAGCAGAGCCACGGAGAACATGTGCATGGCTTCTCGCATTGGGACGGGGCTGATCAGCCTCGGATCTATAATCTTCTTTACTTCTTCTCTTTTCCATTTCGTCATCTTCTTTACCCACGCTGTTATGTTCACGCCATCCTCAAATTCACATTTACCCACTGCCTCTTTACCGGTTTACCGGTTATCAATTCAAGCAGAACCACTCCGAAGCTGTATATGTCGCTCTTCTCGTTCAGTTTCAGAGTGTATAGGTACTCTGCTAATTCAATATTTAACGCTAAGTTGAATGTTAGATGCAAAAAAAAGTTTAAAACAAGATGAAAAATTAACAATGGTTCGATTTTAATGAAATGATTTTGTTCAATATCTTCCACAACCAGTCTGGACAGTAAAGTGTTAGGCGAGCTTCTACTAAAATTGGCTATGGAAAAATGAGAAAAAGATTGATACACTAACTTACCAGGAGCTATGTAGCCAAAGGATCCTGGGATTGAGGTCAGGCATTCCGAGGTACCAGAATGATGCAAGAACTTGGCCAGGCCAAAATCGGCAACATGTGCTTCAAAGTTGGAGTCCAGAAGAATGTTGCTGGATTTGATGTCGCAATGAATGATAATCGGCTGACAATCGTGGTGAAGATAGCACAACCCCTTCGCAGCCTCCACTGCAATTTTGTATCTCTTATGCCAATCCAGATGCCGTCCACTGTTTCCATGAAGTAGCTCTGCTAGGCTTCCATTTGGCATGTATTCATACACCAGAAGATTGGTGTCATGGTTGGAGCAAAATGCCAGCAATCTAACTATGTGACGATGCCGGATTTTTCCCAAAGTCTTGATTTCTGCAGAGAAACCATAATCGTTTTGACAACCATTGAATGTACTGCCA